>CABHPQ010159204.1:0-14294 GCA_902168405.1 Peromyscus aztecus
GTGTGTGTGTGTGTGTGTGTGTGTGTGTGTGTGTGTGTGTACATACAACACACACAGAAGAAAGAAAAGGGAACGTTTTATATATAAGTCTTCTTTGCTTAGCACATCAAGGCCCTGGGTTCAATTGCTGTACAGAAAAAAAAAAGAGTTGGATAAGGACATATGTGTGCCTCCAGCCTGTTTGACTCTCTGGGGAGGGGAAGAATCTCTTAAGACTCATCAAATGAGAGTGTGCTGGATGCAGAAGCCAGGGGACCAGCTATGGGAATGAGTAGCCACAGGGTATTTGTGGAGGAAGACCCAGGCCAGAGTTGATGTTGCAGTAAGGGGTGGGTACAGGGAACAGAGCCCACAACGAACATGGAGCTATCAGGTACAGCCAGAGTAGCAGAGAAGTGTGGGAGCCAAAAGCCAAGAGGAGAATTAGAGGTTAGTGAGTGAGTTAGCAGTACAGCCATAATGAAAGGATGGGAAGGACTTCCCAGGTAGAAGAGAGAATGGTGTCAGAGTATAGGGGCACAGCCCTGGTGATTGTGTTTAATGAGTTAATTTGCATTAGTTAATTCATTTATTTTTGTGGTACTGGAGATCAAACTCAGGGCTGTACACATGCTAGGCAGGTGTTCTTCCATGGACCTACATCCCTAGCCCTCTTTCCCTTTCAGTTTTAAGACAGGGTCTTAACAAGTTACCTGGGCTGGCTTTGAACTTACCCTGCCACCCAGGCAGTCTTTGAACTTGTGATCCCCCTGCCTCAGCCTCTAGAGTAGCTGGGACTGCAGGTCTACAGAGACTTACAGTTAAAGCAAGGTAGAGATGCTGACATATGAGTTCATGAGTGTTTGGATTGCTTTCCCCGTGGCATGTGACTGAAATGGAGAGACGGACAGACAGGGTAAGGTCTGTCCATAGATGACAGGGCTGCAAGACTGGCCCAAATCAGGGTTTTTCGGCCAGATCTCACATGGAGCTCCAGCACAGCAGACAGGTCTTCACTGACCCCACTGGCTCAGCCAGCGCAAGAACCCAAGCCCTGGCTGTCCTGTCTCCATGCTGACCTTTCTTGTGGCAATGCCCCAAAACAGACACAGGGAGTCCAATCAGGATGCTGCATCCGAGTCCTTAGGAGGAAACCAGGTCCCAGAGAGTGAATCTAGCCTGTCCCAGTGTTCAGGACTGAAGCCCGTGCCAGGAAGAATACATCAGAGCCATGGAGGAGCTGCGAAGCTCAGCCTGGTCACCCATTGCAGTGGTGTATCAAGGACAAGAGCCCCTTCCTAAGCAGAGGAGACCCATCTACCTGCCAAAGCCCTCACCTCTCCCCTAGTGACCAAACCAGACAAGTGCTTCACATTCCCAGACATCTCTAGGGCCTCCTCATGCCTCCCTCCTTAGCAGAAGATGGGGCTTGTGGAGGTAGAGAGCAATTAACTGTCTGGAATGGGTCAGGTACATGGAAGAAGAGTGTGTGCTGATCTGAGTGAAGGTGTCACCCATCTGATACTCTGCCTCTCCCCAAATCATGACCATGGAAACATGTTGAGAGCTGTTCTCCAGAGAACATGCTTACTCAGAAGCAATCAGGACAGGAAGTCATGCAAACCCAGCCAGAGCAAGCTGTTGGCACATCCTGTCCTGTGCAGATGCTCAGTGTAGTAGAATGTCTCATACATGACTGTGAGAACAGGCAGAGTAGATGTGTGCCCCAGAGCCTGCTGGCCATGACTATGAGCTTGGCTGTGAAAGCTTGGGCTCTGGGACAGAGTGTCCACCACCCTGTGCTGATTTACACGATGCGAAAGATCCAACATGTCTACTGGAGATGGACCATCTCTATTCTCACCTAGATCTCACAACCATTTTTACCTCAAAAAACACAGAATTTTTTTGTAATATTATCAGGGCAAAGCTTAAATGACATAATGAGGGCTAGAGACTTTATGTGCCACACATTATAGTTAATGGGGTAGAATGATTGTTCCAGAGTCCAGGGTCCTCTAAAAGGAAAAACTCCTTTTAGCAGTTGGCATTCCTAGGGACAGCTTAAGTCGTGAGGAACTAAAAACAGTGAGTTTGCATCCATTCAACACAGGGCAAGAATACAGAGTTAAGGTATGGGTTATGGCCACTTTGACCACCTCAGTGACACAGAGCTGTTAGCTCTGCAAGGCCTTCTGGAATTTTGCTCATGGGAGTTGGGACAGCCAGCCCTGGATACAAAAGCTGAATCTCCATGAACTTGAAAGAGCTGATGTAAGAGGTAGAAACTGCAGCATACTACATACATACACAGGAACCAGCTATGGCTCACATGCTTGGACAGGTGTAAGAGCCCAGAGGCTTGCCCTGGATGTTTGCAAGACAGGGAGGGGCCTTCAGAACCATGGACAGCACTCGGGTCCCAAGACCTGGGATGACTGGCTCCCAGTCCCCAGGGACCAGTCCTGCCCCTTAGGGAGGGAGTTCTTCCTAGGCGGCTGTGTGTCCAGTAAGTGCCTTCCAGAAAGCTTGGCACCATGGATTTGTGCTGGTAAAGCAGGAAGTAAGGGGCTGTCCATTAGTGGTGGAGGGAGATGGCTACCTTGAAGGGGAAGGAGAGTATGTGTGTTTGATGAGGAGACTGAGTAGCTCCATATATCTGATGGCCCCTGTTGCCGCTGTAAAGCTTCAGATGTGTGACAGGGTAGAGGGACCATGTCAGCAGCTGGAGATAGGAACAGACAGCAGAGGCTGGATACAGTCACCTGCAGGAGAGGCCCTGGCTGGGTCCTGTGGGGGAAGGGACAGTATTAAACAGTGGCTTCATCCACAGAGAACAGCCAGTAGGAAGCTAGGCAGAGGATGCCGAGCTGTTGGGATGGTAGTGTGGTCTGGTTATAAAGAATGGCAAGAGGGGGAGGGTGGTGGACCAGGAGAAAACAGGGTGATCTGTGGGAGCTCACAGAGGAGGAAGGGTCTAGATGAGCAGCTGGAGAGAGGACGGGGGCTCTGGTGGGCTGGCCTTCCCTGGAAATCCCATCCTCCCTGCCTCCACCACCTCACCTAGAGTTGTGTACCAGGGAAGAGCTCCTGTAACCCAGACATGGAAAAATCATAGCTGTTGGTGTAAGGTCCCCATGTATCAGATATTCACGTAGATGTCACCCCTGCCTTGTCTTGAAGCTGTCACTCTTGCTCCTTGATTTTGAGATATAGTTTCATGACAGAGATTAGCCTGGCTCCCAATTTGGGATACTCTGGGGCAATAGGTGTGCACTAGCACATGTAGCCTCATTCATTCTTTTCTTTAAACCTTGAACTAATCCTGGACGCAGCTGTCACCACTGATAGTCACTACTAGTAAGCAGAAGTACACAGAGCTTTAGCAACAAGCCAGGCCAAAGAGTGCACGCACACCAGCTTGCACTCACCTCTCTGACTCTAGAATCTGTCAAGAAGGCATGCTTACAGGTGTGAGGGACCAGGCTTGCTGTGTGGGGAGGAACATGGTCAGCTATGCTCGAAGTGACTTCCCGGCTCCCTGTTTCTCATGCTCTCTTCTTGTTCACTGACTGTCCAGGCAATTAAGTCCACACATGGAGAGGTGTCAATGTGTTTTCTTTCCATCAAGACTACTGCCCCCAGGTCTTGTTTTCTCCCAGCCATGTTATGGCAGCCTCCTCTAAATACTCTATTTTGCCTTTGAACCAGCCAAGATGCCATCTGCATCCAGTGTGGAAGAAGCCGATGGTGGCAGCCTCCTGCCCACTACTGACGAGCTCTCTCAAGCCTTAGCTGGGTCTGACTCCCCGGACAGCCCTCCCAGACCCCTGGAGAGATCTGTGAGCCAGCTCCCCAGCCCTCCACTGCTGCCCACCCCGCCACCCAAGGCCAGCTGTAAAGCCACAAAAACTGTCACAGGTGGGTCTTCATGTCCTTCCTCCCCGCTGAGCTCCCACCCACCCTCCTCTCTGTCCATGTCTTCAGCCCATCTTGCCTGACTCCAGCTCCAGACTGACTCTCACGTTTGCCTGTGCCCAGGCTTGGCAGGCCATAGAGAGAGTTCTTACAAGGCCCTGGTTGTTGAGTGCAGACTGCTTGTGCCCTCTTCAACAGTCAGAGGGGAATCTTCTAGACCCCGAATCCAGGGCATGCAGCCAGCCCTCAGGATGGGGCCTTCCCTGATGTGCTCTGTGTGCGCATTGGAGCAGAGCCCAGGTCAGCCCTGGCCCTTGGGACAGCACACTTGGGCAGAAGCCCCTTTGTCATCTCCTCCTGTGTCCCCTTCCTCTGCAGCTCTGGCCTCGCAGGGGAGTAACTATAGGAAGTCAGCTTTTGCTCACCTCAGTCCCATGCAGAGTCAGGCTATTCACTGAATGGTGGCTTTTTTTTTTTTTTTTTTTTTTTTTTTTTTTTTTAAATAAAAGCACATTCCTATGTCCTCTTCTTGGAAGCAGTGGGCACAGAAAGTCACCAGAGAGCAGAGCCCAGCTCAGTGAAGCCACTTACTCTGTGGACAGGCACTACAAACGTCCCTCACTAGGCTGAGCCTTGAGGGAGGAGAGGCAAGTGTTCCGTGCACAGTGTAGAACACTAAAGACTTAGAGAACGTAACTTGTCCCAGATCCTGCAGCTGATACAGACTCAAACTCTGTTGTCACCCACAAACATGACTGGGCCACACTTGGGGCCAGCAACAATATCCTGCTGTTTCATATTGTAACAGCAACACTTAAAATGAATCTTTTAACCGGGGGCTGGCTTACAGTTTCCTAAGGTTGCCCATGATCTTCACGGCAGGAAGCATGGTGGCGTGCAGGCAGGTGGCTGGGTGCTTAGAGCCTGACCACAGGCAGGCAGAGAGAAAGACAGTGAACCTGCTGTGGGCTTTTGAAACCTCAGAGTCCACCCCCAGTGACACAGTTCCCCCAACAAGACCATACCTACTCCAGTAAGGCCACACCTCCTAATCCTTCTCACAGTTCCGATAACTAGGAATCAAGCGTCCAAATTTATGAGCCTACGGAGGCCATTCCCGTTCAAATCACCACGTAAACCTTCTCCTGGTTTTCCCAGAAGAATGTTTGACACCCTGGGGTGTTGCTGACGGCATAAGGAGGGGGATGGAGCTCAGTGGGGTAACCCCAGCCCTAATCCTAATAGTCCCTGCTTAAGCCTTCAGTGGAGTTCACCCTGACCTCACCTTGATTTTAGATGTCTGGCCTCCAGACTAGAGTGAGCTGTCCTGATGTTTTAAGCCGCCCACTTTGTTCCCACAAACTCTGTATCCAAATGAGCCCCAGTGGCACTCAGTCTCTGCACCACAGTCATATATATGCACGTGTAACTGTGTGTCTGGCATACGACAGGTGCCAAGTGGTGCAGGCAGCTGTGCACTTAAACGAGGTGTGAATGAGTGAGTACCCAGAACTCTGCTTTCTGCATCACTGGAAATGAGTAAAAAATTCAGTTGCTGCCTGGCATGACCACACAGAAAATTGAGCGTTTGGTTGCCATGCTTGTGGTAACTCCCCTTTCCCAAGTGTTGACATCTGATGCATTTCAAAATCACTTAATTGAACAGTAGATGCCGCCCTTTCCCACAGAAAGTGCAAACGGGTTCTGACAGTCTGTGGACTTCCTGTTTCCATTGTTTAGGAGAGACTCCCACCTCAGAGTGTGAACACTTGTCCCACCGTAACTCTCCCTCACCCACACCCTCTGGGTCCCCGTGATCTGCCCACAGCCTGTCTGGCAACACTTCGCCCTTTCTCAGTGGAAGGAACTCAGGGGCAGCAGGCATTTGTATTTGATGTCACTGGTTGGACTGAACAGGAAGTGGTCATGAGCTCAGAACTTCTGTCTGGAATCTGTACCTTTGAGACCACGCCCGGGTGGCTCTGCCTCTGAGGTCTCCCTGTTCCTTTCCCTTTTGGGACGTGTTGTTTCCACACAGGAGCACTAGGTGACAGCAGAGAATAAGAGTTCCTATCTTTGAGTTTGCCGCCTTGGCACTGGTGAGGCGGGTGAGGTTAATCCTAGCCTGACACCAGGGCCCTGCTGTCTGCATCTCCTTGAGTTACTATTACAAAATAACCTGGCAGCAATAGATTATTTCCCACAAGCCTGGAGGCCATAAGTTCTGGATTGGACTACTGCTAGCCTGTTTGAAGTCTGGTAGGGGCCTGCCTCTGGATTTGTAGGATATGTTTCCGGTCCTACACATGTGTGTCACATGTGTGTTCATATGACTGCATGACTGTGGAAGCCGGGGGCATGGGGGGAGAGAAGAGATAGTCTCTTATTTTCCTTGAACTTGCCCATTAGGTTAGGCAGGCTGGTTGGCCAGCAAGCCCCAGGGATATCTCCTCCACCCCCTGCACACCCCTTCTCACCAGTGCTGATATTACAAGCACACACTGTCCATCACACTTGACTCTTTTTCTTAAACAACAACAACAAACAAAACTAAAAATGAACAAACAAAAAACCAGGTTCTAGTATAGTTGGAATTTTCTTTGGGCCACCAACCAGCTCCCAAATAGACCCAGAGACTTATTATTGATTATGAATACTTGGCCTTAGCTTAGGCTTGTCCCACTAGCTCTTTTAATTTTACCTGTTTCTATTTATCTACATTTTGTTTCAGGGCTTTTTACCTTTCCTTCATTCCGCATGTCCTACTTTCCTGCTACCTCTGTGTCTGGCTGGCTGACCCCTGGCATATCTTTTTCTTTCTTCTACTTACTTTCCCTGCCCAGAAGTCCTGCCTATAACCCACCCCCCTAGCTCTTGGCTGTTCAACTTTTTGTAAGACCAATCAGGTACCTTAGGCAGGCAAGGTAAAGCAGCAATACATCTTTATATAATTAAACAAATGCAACACATCTTTACATAGTTAAATATTCCGCAGCATTCTGGGGGAGTTGAATTCAGGTCCCCATACTCACAAGACAAGTACTTTACCAATTGAACCATCTTCCCAGCCACGCTGGTCCTGTTTGGAAAGTGTTCATGGTGATCACTCCTGGCTCATGAAAGCCCTGTTGAGGGTCGAAATGAGATTATATGCCTCTGCCACTGCTCGTCCCTTTCCTATGACTCCAGAGGCCTGTGGCTCCCTGCATGTCATCTGCCTGGCCTCCAGAGGCTGCTTAGATCAAACCCTTTCTTGGCCTGGTCCTGTTTTGATAGCTCACTCTATTGCAGGGTCCCACAGCCTCTCTCTGGTGCAGTTGGAGCAGGTGCCAACACCCCTGGGCCATCTTTGAGCCTCAGTTTTTCCCTTTCAGAATTGGGAACAGTAAGAGATGTACTGGGCACATGTTAGTCTGCCGGTGGGCTAGCATGATCCTTAGAAATGCTGAAGGGTGCTGGTTTGCTGTGCTTACTGTGGGTTGGTCTTTGTTTCTGTATTGTGCTGGGGTGATATACATGTGACTGACTGGCATAGAGACCTTTGGTGAGATCCCAGCTCCAGCCTGGCTGCCACGTAAGTGGATAAGTCATGGATGCTGCCTTCCTCTGTTTGTACAACTTTTCTGGCAAGGACTGGAGTCTATGCTGACTAAATAGAGGTCTGGGAACACAGAATCCCTGTGGGTGTTCGGGGCATTGTTGACATATCAAGCAGGAACTGTCCCCAGGAAGAACCAAAGCCTTACCCTATCTGCCCACACAGGCACTGCTCATCCTTTGGGTGACAGCTAAATGTAGTTAGAGTTTTTTTGCCTGGCCCACAGTCAGGACAAATCTCTCTCATCTGCCAGTCCCATAGCCGCTCAGACCCAACCAAGTAAACACAGAGACTTATATTGTTTACAAACTCTTCCTCTTAAAAAAAAAAAGAAAAAAGAAAAGGGGAAGTGCTGTAGGATGGTCTGTATGTCAAATTACTCTCATTGGTCAATAAATAAAACACTGATTGGTCAGTGGCTAGACAAGAAGTATAGGCAGGACTAACAGAAAGAAAAAAAGAACAAAAAGGTAAAAGGAGACACAGCCAGCCACCGCCAGGACAAGCAACATATAAAGATGCCAGCAATCCACGAGCCACGTGGCAAGGTATAGATTTATAAAAATGGGTTAGTTTAAGATATAAAAACAGTTAACAAAAAGCCTGCCATGGCCATACAGTTTATAAATAATATAAACATCTAAATGATTATTTTATACGTGGGTTGTGGGACTGCGGGACTTGGTGAAACCTAAAAAAAAGCTCTCCAGCAACAGCTAAACACCATTGTAGAGAAGCCTCAGCCTCTCCCTCATGACTGAGAGAGGGGAAAAGGTGGAGTGGTCCTCCTGGACTGGGACTTGGGACTCTAAACAGGAATGAGACTCAGAGAAGGTCTCACCAAGGAAGGGATAGAGGAGAAGAGCCTTCAGAGGCCCAGAGTTGGGGCAGCATGGTGCTTCAAGAACTAGAAGGATCTTCATGGGGCAGAGTGAAGAGAGTGGAGTGGGAATTAGAAAGAGATGATGCCAGGGGCTGAGCAGGGTGGCCCAAGGGGCTTTGGGCCTGGGCCATGAGCCTGATCACATCACAAGAAGGATGAGAAAGATGAGAGAGGATTCTCGGTCCAGCAAGAGCCCCAAGGCTGAGGTGCGTGGAGAGGTTGGAAGTGAATGGGAAGAGATAGTGTTTGGAGGGCAGAGGTAGAAGGACGGATGGCTGCAGGGCTCTGGAAGTATTTATGATTCCCATGTAACAAAGAACAGATCCGGGAAGCTGACTTCTCAAAGGGATGAGGGAAAGGGTGCTGTTTGCCCAGATCTTGCAGAACAACATTGGCTTGGACATTGAAGAGTTCTCCCCCAATCGAATGGCACTATAGATGTAGGGCCTTGGGCAGTCAAGTCCTGGTCACTCCCCTGGGAATAGAGTCTGGACTGAGCCTCCATGTAGGTAAAGTGGCCTGGCAGGGCATGAGGAGTATATGCCCTTACATCTTCCTCGGGGCCTTGGTCCCCATGTGGATGGTGATGCTTGTGTATGTTCCTGCTCCACCCCAGGTCAAGCCGCACTCTTCCAAGGCCCCGGCATGAAGAGCAATGAGCCTGCTCTCCGAGGACAGCTTGCCACCCCCACAGGGTCCCCTCATCTCACCACTGTCCACCGGCCACTGCCCCCCAGCCGCGTGATTGAGGAGCTACACAGGGCATTGGCCACGAAGCACCGTCAGGACAGGTGAGGCTGTGACCCTGCACCCCTGGGACACCCATGGGGACCATCCCTGTGAGGACCTTTCCTAGTCACCCAGGGCCTGGACTGGGTTTCTTGTTCCACTAGAACCATCTTGACTTTCTTTTTTTTTTTTTTAAACAATGTATTTAAATTTATTTTATGTGCATTGGTGTGAAGGTGCCAGATTCCCTGGAACTGGAGTTATAGACAGTTGTGAGCTGCCATGTGGGTGCTGGGAATTGGACCCGGGTCCTCTGGAAGAGCAGCCAGTGCTCTTAAACACTTAGCCACCTCTCCAGCCCCCCATCTTGATTTTCTAAGTAGGACAGAGGCTGCACATGGAAAGCCAACCAGGAGACTACCTACATGATCCCTCACAGGGGGTCTGGGGGCTTCCTGGGAGGGAATAGTTGGGAGAGGGAATGGCTTAGGACCCTGAAAGCCCCAGGGATCTGATGATGAGAATACGAGCTGCCCTGTGTCCACAGCTCGCTTGATTGTGATGGCTTATGGCTGGTGTGAAGGAAGGGGGGCCGTGCTGGGGAAGAGTTAGCCCAGAGAGGGTTAGCATAGCTAGCCCACATGCTATTGGAGGAATACAGCGTCTTTCTCAGGCCCCCCAAGGCCCTGGTCTGAATGGTTAAACTACATGTGTTGGCAAGGTTTAGTGCATGCCCTCTTTTCAGACAGGGCACATGCAAAGCCAAGTACTATAGGCTCGAAGCCCCAGGTTCCTTTCAAAGCTCTCTGCACAAGGTGCCCAGGACCAAGCTGAGAAATCATTCAGGGCCACCACCACTGGAGTGTCCACCAGGTCCTACATTGATTCCTATGGGTTTCCAGCAAAATGGGCACGTGTAACATGAACCATCTTTCCCATTTAGTTTTCAAGGACGGGAATGCAGAGGGTCTCCAAAGAAGCGGATGGACATGCGTCTGTCCAGGACATCCAGCATGGAGCGGGGCAAGGAAAGGGAGGAGACGTGGAGCTTTGACGGGTCCTCAGAGAACAAGCGGACTGCTGCCAAAGACTCCGAGGAGAACAAGGAGAATCTGATGCTGAGCTCCGAGCTCAAAGATGACTTGCTTCTGTATCAGGATGAGGAGGCACTCAACGACTCCATCATCTCCGGTGAGGAGGGCAATGGCCAGGGGAGGGATATCAGTCAGTGCTATGTCACCCAGAGCCACACGAATCTGGTGCTTTTCTGCGAGCCATTGACTGGAATGGGCAGAGTAAAGGGTCTGCCCTGAAGGGAGGAGGGGGGGAGTCTTTGGAAAGTGAGCTGTTCCCTGGGGGTGAGGGTACAAGGCCCAGCAAGGACTTTAAAGACACTGGGTGAACTTGTATCTGGGAGGTTGGGTATTTGTTCCAATGGACGTTGGCAATACACACAAGTGGGCTGTGAGTGAACTTGAGATGGCACCCCCAAAGCATGCCTGGCCAACAACATGGAGGTAGTGTGCACATGACCAGCATTGTGCATTCTGATTTTAAAACTAGATGAAATAGGGAAAGAGGGAAGACAAAAGTCAAGTAATTGACTGACCCCCAATAGTCACATCAGGAGTGATCTGAATGGACAGACAGATGGATTTATGCAAGACAGGGTTTTCACAGGGTTTCTGGGTTTGCGTTTGTGTCTCTGTATTCTCCTGGGGGAGACAGAATTCCCTGCTGCTTGCAAAGAGAGCCCAGGAGTCACTATCAGGATGTGTAGCCTAGGGGCCTTGATTCTGAAAATCAAGTGCAGACAGCTGCTGTCATATTCTCAAGTGTGACCATGACTCTTCAAAGATACAATTTTTTAAGGTTAAATGTTTGGAAGATGAATTCAGCACCATTTCCCCCATCCCCCCAAAATTATAAATGTTGCTTTGGGGAAGACAATTATTCACAGTGGGAAATTCTCATGAGACCATTCTTCCTTGCCAACTGCAGACAAGGTCAAACAGAACTATTGGACCCTGTCCATAGCCTCCTAACTGGAGACCCCATTCTCACATCTCAGTTGTTGTGTGGTATAGACAGGAAAGTACAGGCAGCAGATGGACCTGTGGCATATATCTCCCACCCTCCTCCCATCAGCACGGGTCACGGTTCAGTCCTCCTATCAGCAGGGGTCAAGGTTCTGTGCTCCCATCAGCGAGGGTCAAGGTTTAGCGTCTGTCACATGTGTGCATTCTTGATGCCCCATATGAATGTTCCAGGGAAAGTTTTCTTGAGACCTCTTGCATCAGAACTTCAAGATTGGAAACAATGGAAGCCTTTTTAGGGGCAGGCCTGGCTTCTGAGTATCTGGGACATAGGCCATCTGCTAGACCCACTGTGTGCCGTAGACATTTGCTGTGCTCAGATCCTGGAAGTTGGACTTGCAGGTGGGATGTGATGTCTGCAGTGGTGAGGGACTTCATGGGCTCTGGGCTTGTGTGTTTCTTGGATGCAGAGCTCTGTGTATGTATGCTGGCACATACAGGCTCTTGTATGCACACACACCTGCATGCACACATAGGCTCAGTCACTCTGGGTGCATATGGTCAGCCTCAGGGATGGCAGGACCTTCAGAGAATCCACCAGTAATGCGAGGCAAATTCCACAAGGAACCATTTCAATATGTGTCTAGAAGGAGATGTTTGGTTTGTCTTTTTTCCTGTCTTCAACCCATGATTAGAGCCCACATGGGGTGGCTGTCATATCGTCTCTGTGCCTGGACCAGAGGAATCATGGATGAGGGTGGAAACATGGATCTGAGGTGCTTCCACAGGAAAATGAATGTCTTAGTTTGGTTTGTATTGCTGTGAAGAGACACCATGACCATGGCAACTTTTATAAGGAAAACACTTGATTGAGGTGACTTACAGTTCAGAGATTCAGTCCATTATCACCATGGTGGGGAGCATGGCGGCAGGCAGGCAGATATGGTGCTGGAGCTGAGACTCCTACATCTTGCAGGCAACAGGAAGTGAGCTGACATACCCAGTGATATCCTAAGCATAGGAAACCTCAAAGCCCACCCCCACAGTGACACACTTCCTGCAACAAGGCCATACCCACTCCAACAAAACCACACCTCCTAACAGTGCCACTCCCTATGAGATTATGGGGGCCAATTACAATCAAACTACCACAGTGAGTGAGAAAGAAAATATTTCTGGAGCTTTCTCATCTCCCTACATAGTTTGTGCCTGCATTTAGACCCCATCCATTCCAGTTATTCATGCACACAAGCTGCAGGACTGTACACATAGTGAATGTTTGCAGCTGTGATGAGGCAGGTCCCTAACTTCACCCGGGCTGCCATAGCGTGGCTACTATCACAGAATGCTATAGACTTGCCTGAAAATCCAAGATCTGACGTCTGGAGATGGCTGTCTCCTGGCTCCTAGGTGGTGTGTCTTATGAAGCGCTAATCCCATCAGGAAGGCTTCACCTTCTCGACCATACGACCTGGTAACTACTGTCCCATGAAGGCTGTAAAGGCTGAGGCTTCAAAATAGAATTTAGAGAGGGAGGTATTGGTTGTGACTTGGGCTTCTCAGCAGAGGGCCAACTGTCCTTTCACACAGCCTTCCTTCCTGGGCTCTTAGAACACAGAGGCTTTCTTTAGGGCTCAGTCACCACATATTGATACATACTTTCCTAGCATTGTGACCCTGGTCAGGCTTGCTCATCTCTCTGACTGAATTAGGTGTGACTTGCCTAACGAGCTATATAAATTTAAAAGCTCATAGTCTCTGCCCCAAAGGCTTTGCTTCTGGAGTCTACCTCAAGGTCCTCACACCCCAAAGAACAGCTGTTGGCCACAAAGACTTCTGTTGGGCACTGGGTAGCCACGATGAACATTTGAGGCCATAAATGTATTTCCTACAGGTCATGTATGCCCTGTAGAGTGCTGAGAATCACCCATTAGCCCCGTTTGCCAGGTGCCAGTAGTAACGCTTAACCTAGTTGTGACAGCCCCACATATCTTCAGTCATGGTCCAGTATTCCCATGCAACTGCTGTCTGTTGAACTGGGCTGTGCAGAGGTTCACAGTGATGCTACTTGTGATGGGAAACTAGGTGTTCTCTGAGTAGTGGTCAATAGAAGTCAGTCAGTCACACCCCATGTGGATAGTAGACCCCTGTGCAGATGACAAGATGTGTGAGCTCTGAGGAATAAGCATGTCCAAGATACTCTGAGGATACAAGCCTTGAGAATCCACTTTTGTTGCCTTTTAAACTAAACTCATATATGCACCTAGCTATGGGGCACAGTATAAAGAAGGGACACAAAAAAATGTGGTGGCTCATCACCACCGGACAGTTGGACAGGATGTGGGGTCACTAAGGAGACACACCCTGGGTAGTCCGCAAGGGCATTTCCAGTGGGGCTTAACTCTTCAGAGGTGGGAGAAGACCCACCTTAAATGTGGTCAGCACCATCCCAGAGGCTGAGGGCCCACACATGATGAGAAGGATAAAAGGAGAAAGCGAGCCGAATGTGCTGAGCTCCAGCAAACTTCTCTGTTTCCTGACTGGACGCTGTGGCCGTCATGTCTCCCTTGCCGTGATGGACTTCACTCTCAAACCTTGAGCCAAAATAAATCCTTAAGGTGCTTCTTCTCAGGTGTTTTGTCAGCGTAATAAGATTAAATAATACAAAGAAGACATAATGTTTCTAACTTGATATGATTAGGACCGGCCAGCTGTATTTCTGTTACTTAAAATAGCCAATTACAGAGGTCGTCAGGGCGGCGAGGGCATGACTGGAGGTGGAGCCCTAGGACACAGTAGGTGCAGGCATTTGACAGCATGGTGAACATTGTAGAGAGTGCTGCTCTTGGGTTCCGAGTACAGTCTAGATGTAAAGGGAGAGTGACTCTCCACTGGATGCATAGTCCTCTGTGGACATGTCAAAAGTGTCTGTCATTTGAATCCCATTTTGTGTGCAGAGAGGACAGTGTAAAGGACCCTTTTGATGGTTCAAGACTCACCTGAACTTGTCGCTGTGGTGAGTCCACAGAATGCCAGGTATCAAAACCTGGCAAGCTGGGGCTCTAGGCTGGGAAATCTATGTTTTGTGGCCAGCAGGTGGTGCTACACACACACACACACACACACACACACACACACACACACACACACA
>CABHPQ010159204.1:14304-51528 GCA_902168405.1 Peromyscus aztecus
CTCTCTCTCTCTCTCTCTCTCTCTCTCTCTCTCTCTCTCTCTCTCTCAGCTGCAGAAATTTAGATTCTGATCTCTGGGACAACCTGGTGGGTCTTTGGAGTGAGGATAAAGGAGGAAGAGGCTGTGCTTATCCTCATCAGGTGGTCGAGATGTCAGGGTGGAGCTCTGTGGCCAGTGACAATCACAGCCAGTCAGTGCCGCCTTCAGATTTTCATTGTGGAGCTGGTACTCAGCACTTCTTTCTGTCCCCCTTGCTAGAGTTCTTGCGTGTTCTGTTGCCACTATGGAGGACTTCCTGATGTGGCAGGCTCTATTTTGCCCCTTCTCTCTGAGGCAGAGGGAGGGGAGCTTGCCGGCCACTGTAACCAGGTCTTTGGCTGCAGTTCAAATGCAGGCTTGTAGGTCTCCTTCTCACAGGGGTCCTGCACAGTTCTAGTGACTGTGATCTCTGGATGCAGGCAGCCCAGGGCATGCGGTAGGACTTCCAGAGAGGTGATTGGAGGTGACATGTTGAACAGCATAGGTTATACTGTGATCTCTATGTTCTCTATGGAAGTATGACCACTTTCAAAAGTGCTCAGGTACTCCCTCCCCAGAATTAATGTGGCTGCCCCAAGGCCTGGGTGTTGTAGCTTTCAGCCTTCTTAGTACCCGTGTGTCCCCCTAGTTAGAGGGTCCTTCTAGACTTTTCATCAGATGCTCCTGGGGTGCTGGGAAGATGTGCTGTAGGGGTGTGCCCTTGGGTGACTTGCAGGAAGGGGTGCCTTCAAGGATGTGAGTGTTGTGTGAAGAACACAAAGGACTTGACAACTTCAACACTAATCTCTGGTTTCCAGGGAAGACATTCTGTCAGTCCTGTGATCTCAGCCCAGCTGAGCTCCCAGTCCCTCAGGCTACTGTTGAGGTTTGAACTTGTCACCACCCACATCTGGATGGGCTGTGCTTGCTGATAGCCCCATGAATCTGCATGCACACACGCATGTACATTTGTGTGTGTTTCTGTGAGTGGTGTGAGCATTCTGTTGCCTGAGCTTCTTTGGAGAAACTGGACTAATTCACCAGTTAGTCCTAAACTCCAGCCACAGTTGGGAACAAAGTCTTTATGTATTTGCCTGGCTGTGTGTGTGTGTGTGTGTGTGTGTGTGTGTGTGTGTGTGTGTGCATGTGCGCGTGCATGCGTTGTCTTGCTCTATCACTTTCTGAGACAGGTCTCACTGAACCTGGAGCTAGGCTGCCAGCCAGCAAGCCCCAGTGATATTTTATCTCTGCACCCCCACTACATAGGCATGCATGTGACCCTGTCCAGCTTTTTACACAGTCCCCAGGGATTTGAACTCAGGTCTTCATGAGTTCATCAACAGCAAGCACTCCTCACCCATGGCCTTCCCCAGGCCTAGACCATTTAGCTTGTTTTCGGTGATAAAGGACAACTGTTTAAACTATGTGTTGGTACCTTGTGATGTTCTTATGCATGACCACATTTCAGAGTGATCGAGCCAGGATGAGTAAATACGCTTAGCACCCCTCATACACAGGAAGTACTGACATTCACAATCTCCTTTCTCCATTTTGAAACACAGTGTTGAGCTTTATTGTAGCCCCACGCACACCAAAGGCCACTAAAGCTCCTCCCACAAGGTCACCAAGAGACTTATCTTCCATCGGCATCTCTTCTCCCACACCGTACTCCAGCCTCAGATAACCAAGGTTCACTCCAAACTCACATAAGCTCGACAGCTCAAAATACATCCCTGAAAGCACATGGTGCTTGCTTCTCTGTGCTGCAGGTTTTACTCAGCATAGTGCCCTCCACGGTGCACCAGGGTAGCTTGTGATGGAATTTCTTCCCTTTCCCTTTGTATTCTGTCTATTATAGAGACCATGCTGTCTTTATCCATTCATTTGCAGATCTGTCTTCTGTTTTAGATTTAGTAAAACAAGCTTCCATTAAAAATAGGTGTGCAGATATCTCTCTGGCACACTGCACTTTTAAAATATTTTTATTTTTGTTTATGTGTCTATGTATATGTGCCATGTGTGAGGACAGAGGAAAGTGTTGGGTCCCCTAGAGCTGGAGTTACAGGCAGTTGAGCTGTAGGACATGGGTGACTGAGAAGAACAATACGTGGTCTTAACTGCGGAGCCATCGTTTTAATTCCTTTGGATTCTTACTCAGGAAGGACACAGTGGGCGTGTGGTAGCTCTGCTCACCTGGGCTGCCTGGACTGATCTGAGTTCCCACCAGTGGTGCATGAAGATGTTCCTTTCTCTGCACCCTGACCACTGTCATCTGCCTTTCTCCCAGCTGCCATTTCTGGTGGGCAAGGACTGTCGTACCTTGTGGTGTAACTCAGTTTTCCTGGTGTGTAGTGGTGATGATGGACTTTGCATGTATACATGGGAGCTCCATCTGTCGTGTGTGTGTGTGTGTGTGTGTGTGTGTGTGTGTGTGTGTGTGTGTGCCCCTGGAGGCCCGAGGTTGGCACTGCTTGCCCCCCTCAGCTTTTGTGAGATGAAGCCTTTCATTGGCCCAGGGCCGGCCAGTCAGGCCAGACTGGTTGACCTGCAGCCTCATAGATGTCCCCTCTGCCTCCCCAGTAGTGGAACTGCAGGAACATGAGGCCACACCTTGTTTTTCACATGCGTGCTGGAGATCTGAACTCAGTTCCCGTGCTTGTGTGGCAACCTTCTGAGCCATTTCTCCAGGCCTCCTTTGTTCATTTATGCCCTTTTCTGCATTTTAAAAGTGGATGCTAACTTGTTTTCTTGCTACTGGCGTGAATTTCTTCTGCGTGTTGGTGTTGACCTCATAGCTAATGGATGGCTTGTGTAAACTGTCTCTCCAGTGGTGCGGTCTCTTTACTTACTCTGCCCATTTTCCACTAATGTGTACAAGTGTTTGGATTTGATGCTATGCCACTTAGTTGTTGTTGTTGTTTTATTGTTTTTTGTGTTTGTTTTACACTTTGCTTTTTGGTCTTATATAGGAAACCTTTGCCCACAATGCTGTGGAACATTTACCTAGTGTTTTCTTGTTATAATTCTGCAGTTTCAAGCCTCATGTTAACATCTTTTACCCATTTCATGTTGATTTTCATTATGTGTGAGATGGGAGCTAGAGGTGTGAGGCAAGAGCTTGTGTGGGATGTAGTAGCTCAGGTCCAATGTCCATTTTCCCTGGGTATCAGAGATAATGTTATTTCTTCCATTGTGTGGTCTTGGCACCTTTACAGGGAGTCAGCTGACCTCAAAGGGTCTATCTCTGGGCTCTCTATCTTCTCCCATTGGCACCATTCTATTGTAACAACTTTACAAGAGAATCTGAAGTTCTAGTGTGAAGCCAGCAGCTAGCTGGGGACAGGTGTTTAAGGACATTGTCAAGGGCTTGCAATGCTCTGCCTGTGCAATAAAGTCCTATCTATTGTAATCTCTATGCAGGCAATGTATGTTTATTGAGCGGTTTACACCTTGTACAGGTGTCTATGAAGGGCTTTCTGACTGTTAATAGGTAATTATTGAGTTATCTTTGCAGCTAGCAGGTTTATGTGGTGTAAAGGTTAATCTTCCTCATCAACTTGACTGCATTTAGAATCACTTAAAAGACATCTTCACAGGCACACCCAGATGGATGTTTCCAGGGAGGTTTAACTGCAGAGGAAGGATTCATGCTAAGCATGGATGACTGTGCATATGAATACAGGAGGCAGGGGAGAAGGGAGCAGAAGATGCTGCTGAGCAGGTACCCACCTCTTTCTGTTCCCCGAGGACACAGCTCCATTACCAGTTCTTTCTTCTGTGATGACTATACTCCACCAAACTATATGCCAAAATAAACTCTCCTCCCTCGTGTTACTTCTTTTTCATTATTTATTTATTACTTATGTGTATGAGTATTTGTCTATATGTACACCAAATATGTGTGGTGCCCACTGAGGCCAGAAGTAGGTTCCAGATCTTATGGAACCGGGGTTACAGGTGGTTATGAGCCACCATGTGGGTGCTGGGAATGAACTGACACACTCTGCAAGAGTGCTCTCAACCCCTGAGCCATCTCTCCAACCCTATCTTAGGTTGCTTCTTGTCAGGTCATGATCTCACTGATGAGACCACACTCACATGTTAAAGTCTTTGTGCTGTTAACGGCATTTACAGACATCTGCACACAGCTGGAGGGGGCTCCTGGAGGCCTCTTTGCTATGAAAAGATGCTCCCAGAGACCCCTCTGTGTAGTGGACAAGTGTGACAAGGGAATGCTGCTGGGCCCAGGCTTCTTACTCCTACCCCCATGACTCCTTTTCACTTGAGAAATGTTGTTTTTCAACCATGGGTATACAGAACTACAAAATAGGTACACAGATAGCACACTAACTGCTTAAAAGCCATAAATAAATTTAATTAAAACAGTTCTTTGGTATGAATATCATCATTTCACCATTTACTAAGGATAAAAGCACAGTTGCACACCAGCGAGATGGATGTGTTGTTTGCAGAAAGCGCTAAATTTTGGCTGCACGTTTGAGGTTGCAGGTCACAGAGACTCTTCAGTGTCTTTCAGAGTTGATCGATGTTTTGGTTTTACAATCATCAATGCCAAGAAGACGACTTTGCTTAAATATAGGGTTCAAAAATGACAGATGTGTTTAGGGCTATATCAGAAAGTGTTAGAAATTCTGTCTTAATCTCAAGCCAAAATTCATCAAACAACCTTTTAGTTTTAAATCAAATTCAAGTCAGCAGCTCAATCATCAGTTTTTGAAGTGAAGTTTATTAATGGACCCAATCCAAAGTTACCCTAACTTGGTGCGGACATACTGAGGCTCTCGAGCTTGGCAGGCACTGTGGAGGGCCTGAGGTTAGAGGGTCATCTTAGTTCTGTGCTGCTGTAACAAAATAGCAGACATCAGGCAATTTATAAAGGATGGACATTTCTTTTCTCCCCCTTCTGGAGTCTGGAGACTCCATGATCAAGGTGCTGCATGTTTAGATATGTGAGGGCTGTGGTCCACTGGAGGATCACAGTCAGAGGGAAGTCAGCTGAGCCCTGTGTGGTCTCTTTTACAAGTGTCTTAGTCTCATTCCCAATGCAAAAAGTTTTATGCCCCAAGAGCCCCGGCACTATTACACCAACAACACCCGAACTGCAGAGGGATAACTTTTAAACTTCAAACTGATGTTTGTGGAGGCTCCTCCAGGCAGTTAGTGTTTATAGAGGATCTTGTGTACAGTTAGGAGTTCCTAGGTATTTGTATGGGGCTCTCTCTGTTGGACACACAGACCTCTTCAACAATGTCAACTTCCCTATGCTTCCCTTCTCTACTGCTATGGAGGGATGACGACATCCATGTTTAAATGCACAGAGGTCTTAAAAATTTTATGGCTATGGACTGGGGAGATGGCTCCACAGTTAAGAGCACTGGCTGCTCTTCCAGAGGACCCAGGTTTGGTTCCCAGCACCCACATGGCAGCTCAAAACCTTCAGTAACTCCAATTCCAGGGGATCTGATGGCCCTCTGACCTCCAGGGGCACAGCATGCATGTGGTGAACAGACACACACACACACACACACACACACCGCACACAAACACACATAAAATTAAGAGAAAATTTCTAAATTTCTGCTTATCTTGATACCATTTCCAGAGTAAACACCCAGGCACAGCACTTCTATAAATCGTTGCCCAAGCCAGCCTGGACCATCTTGGGTCTTCAGGGCCCTCTCTTGGCCCCGCCTTGTAGGCGTGACAGTTACCGAAGCCTCAATGGGGGTTGGAACTTCCAGATCAAAGCTGGAATGGCTACCCACTACACTGAGGTGTGAGTGGGGAAAGAGATGGCTTTTCTCCTGGCTACTACCAGTTTAAGACATATGCAGTAAGCAAGTACACAGACATTTTGTAACTGAAGCAGAAGCCATGCTTCCCTGAGGCAGGTGGCCAGCTCTGCTCTCAGATGGCCACATCCCAGCACACCTCAGGTGTCCATGGGCATCACCATCATTTCATTAGTTACCTGTAGAGGAACAGAGTCCTGGACTCCTTTCAGCTTTAATTTCAGTAGCTGGAACAAGCCCTAGTTGGTTGAGAGTGGCCTGGCTACAGCTCCATGTGGACACAAATCACCCCTTGTCTTGCTCTCTTGGGACCCCTGATCTTGAAGAGTGCTGCCTGACAGCAGGGAGGCTGGGGGCCATGTGGAGACCATGCAAGCATGTTTTGTGCCTACTCATAGTGTGAGAACAGGTGACATGTTCACACTGTATCAGTTTAAAAAGAATACTTCCACTTCCATCTCCTAGATACAGCTGCCTCTCCAGGGGGTTTCCTAGGGTCCAGTTCTTACCCTCTATGGAGGAGGGGGGCACATTCAATGCATATCCAGGCACAGGTGCATGTGTGAGACTTTCCCTCTTGAAGATGAGTGAGACTAGACCCTTCTCCCCTTGGTCTTCCCCATCCCCTCACCACATAGAACTGTGCAGGAGAGCCTTCCCCATACCAGCCTTACCTAATCCACTACTTCCTTCCTCTCTAGAGAGAAGCTGTAGCCGTGATACCTAAGGTGCCGGTGTGGTCCTGATGGCACAGTCAGTGGTGGTGTTAAGTGCAGACTAAGGGTCTGGGATGGTTAGACAGGTCTAGACCCACCCTCTCTCGGCCAGTTCATCTGAGCATCTTCTGTGTGCCCGGCCCTGTTCTGGGCCCTGGGGATCAAGTGTGATCAAGGCAGGTAGGGTTCTCTTCTCCCTTGGAGCCCATGGCTTAGGGACTCTATAGACAACACACAGGCCAGCTAGCAAGCAAGCAAATTACCAAGTGGAGTGTGTGTTGTGGTGGGCGTCACCTAGTTGATGGGCCTGAGAGTAGCGACTGCCTCCACACAGCATGGTAACCCCCATGGTCCCCGGGAGGTAAACCAGGAGCTGGGGTGTTCCAAGAAGGAACCAGCCATGCAGGAAGAATTATGAGCAGGGGGAAGAGTTGGCACAAAGATGAGATAGGCCTGGACATACTCCAGAAGTGGAAGGAAGTTTCTGTAGCAGAGGAGGAGGGATGCCTGGCTGGGCGCAGACTGTGTGTCCTCTGTAGCTCCAGGGAGAAGAATGGGGTTTATTCTCAAGGATTTACAAGGCCATGGATGAGCCTTCAAACAGAGGTACACAAAATAATTCAAAATCATGGTTTTGCCACTGTTTGCCAGAACTATATGCAAGGATATCTTCAATCACTTTTTATGTATCTCCAGTGAGATGTGATTGGCCACATAAGAAGCTCTGTGCAACATTACCACACTTGAGACAGCCTGGCTTCCTGGCCCACTTCCTATTCTCCTGTAATGTTGCTCACCTCTAACTTCCCCGTGACACCATGACACCTGTACCTCATGCCCAGGAATCTCTGTTAGTCTTCTGTGACTAAGGGTTTGCTTGGATCTTCTAGCATTTATATACATAAAATCTATATGTATGTATTCAGGTTCATAAATAGGAACAAAGCGTGGTGACATATATATGAAAATGCCAGAGTGAGCCCAGAGCTATGTGCTAACCTAAAACAAACTGAAAAAATTCTCTCAAGTCCTAAAACTATTCTCCCATTTTCTCTAAGAGCTGTAGTATTTTGATTTGGGGGACAAAAATACTGTACCTGGATTTTTTTTTGGGGGGGGGTGTTGAGACAGGGTTTCTCTGTGTAGTTTTGCGTCTTTCCTGGAACTCACTCTGTAGACCAGGCTGGCCTTGAACTCACAGAGATCCACCTGGCTCTGCCTCCTGAGTGCTGGAATTAAAGGCGTGCGCCACCACCACCCGACCTGTACCTGGATTTTTTTGTGTGAATTACTGAGGTTGGACTCCAAGCTACCCTATATAGATCTGGAACAGGACTTCATCTTCTATGTCTCTGGCCAACATTTTCATGTCAAGGTTCCTTCTGTGTAAGGTTTGCTCCAGGCCTCCTGCTCTCCTGAGCTGGTGACTTAGTCCTGTTGGAGCCAATTTCACCTCCTTAATTGACTACAGCCCTGTGGGGAAACTTGTTCTCTGGAGCATGTCAGCCTGCCAGATTCTTCTCCTTGGGTAGATGGGGGTTCTAGATGATTCTTGGCACAGAAAAGAAGTGTGCTTCTATCTGGCTTCTTCACTCATTTGTTCTGAGACAAGTGGAGGTTGTAAAAGGAATCTATAGCCCCCTTTCCACTGTTGAGTACGTAACTAGTCTTTAGTCTTTGGTCAGCTGTAGCAGCTGCTGCTACACCCCTGGGTGGCGTGAAGTTAGCACAGGCCCAGCCCTGGCAGCTACTTGTGTCCAAGCCTTTGTGTGCACACACGTCCATTTCTTTGGTGGAATACAGAGTAGAGCATCTGGGTCGTATGAAGGTGTTTAACAGTTGAAGAGACTGACCAAGGCCAGGAAGTACTCAGTGGGTAGAGTGCTTGCTTGCCCTTCACATTGGAGGACCTGAGTTATGATGCCAGCATCCATGTAAAAAAACTGGGTCCACATGGCAGCATGTGCCTTTAATCTCTGGGGACCCAGAGACAGGAGGATTCCTGGGCCTGACTGGCCAAAATGTCTAGACCATTCAGTGAGCTCCAGATTCAGTAAGAGAACCTGTCTCAAAATATAAGATAGAGATTGAGGAAGACACTTGAGGTTGATCTCTGATATCCGTGCTGCGTATGCATATGTACCCTCGTGTGCACATACAAACATTCACTCACATGAACGTGCATGCCCATGATCATGCACACACTCTCTGACAGTGTTTTCCAAAACTGCCTGCATTTCCTGTCACCACCAGCACTGTGTTGAGTTCAAGCTCCCCCACACCCTTTGTTAGCCATTGTAGGGGCGGGCATTAGTGTCTTAGGTGGTTTGTGTTTGTGTTTCCGTGTTGATTTAAAATGTTGTGCATTTTTCATATGCTTATTTCCATCTCCTCAAAAATTTGCCTAACTTTCAAAACAAGGCTGCTCATCTCCCTAAGCAGGCGATACACTCACGACAGTCCTTCAAGAGATGCCACTTGACGTACATTCTTGTCCAGTCCAGTCTCCTCTCATGCCCCTGCTCTGGAAGAGCGACGGCAACCAAGTTCCTTTGTGGCTTGGCCTTTGGGTTTGTGTCAGGAGATGCTTGTGGACCCCAAGGTCACAAATGTTCCCTCCTGTTTTCTTCCAGAAGTCTATTTTTTAGGTTTTACATTTGTGTCTGTGGCATATCTTTAGGTATATCCCATGGTATGAATGATGAATCAAAGTTCATTTAAAAAACGATTTCCCCCAGGCCATTTGTTGAAAAGATGTTTCTTCATCTGAACAATCTTCATATTTGTCAACAAAATCAGCTCTATGTGTGGGATTCAACCCCTGGCCTTTCTCTCCTGTTCCTCTGATCTGCTGCCTCTCTAGTTGCCAACATCACATACCTTGGTTATCAGCGCTTAGTAAGTTGTAAACCTAAGTAGCGCTAGCCCCTTTTTATTTGGTATGGGTGTTCATGTATGTGCAAATGCACACGTGTTCAGGTACATATATGCCTGTGTACACACATGTGTAGAGGCCCCATTTTTATAAACTGTTACATTTACTAAATTTTTGTTTTAGAAATTTGGTACCTGTCCATTGCTCTGCAGAGCCAGGGATGATTTTTGTTTTAAGTTTTATATCAGTGTTTGTTCTTGTGAGATGCCAGACTTTAGTTTTCTGGTTTTTCCTTCAAAGTAAGTTCTGGTTGCACTGAATGAATTGTGACGTATTTTTTTCTTCGATTTTCTGAAATCATTTGTACAGTACCTATGTTATTTAACATGACATGTTTTGTTAAAATCACCATATTGTTTAAGTGTGTGTGTGTGTGTGTGTGTGTGTGTGGTGTGTGTAAGTTTTAAACTAAAAGTTACTTTAAAAAAATTTATTATTCTTCATATAATTCACCACAACCATAGTTTCCCCTCCCTCCTCTCCTCACAGTCCCCCTACCTCTCCTCTTCTCTAAATCCACTCCTCCTCCATTTCCCTTCAGGAAAGTGCAGGCCTCCCAGGGACATCAGCTGAACACAGCATAACTAGATGCAATCAGACTAGGCATAAACCCTCATATCAAGGCTGGGCAAAGCAACCCAAGAGGCGGAAAAGGGTCCTAAAAGCAGGTGAAAGAGTTAGAGATACCCCAACTCCCACTGTTAGGAGTCTCCACAAAACACCAAACTAACAACTGTAACATATATGCAGAGGACCTAGCTCAGACCCATGCAGGTTCCATAATTGCCGCTTCAGTCTCTTTGAGCCCCTATGAGCTCTGCTTGGACAGAAGTTGTGAAAGTGGCCAACCAATGACTGGTCTAATTTGAGGCCCACTCCACAAGAGGAAGCCCATGCTGGACACTGCCAGGATGACCAGGAACTGGAGGCTGGATAGCCCAGAGACCTAGTATAGGAAAAAGAAAATCAATAAAATGAATCCTAATGATATTCTGCTATACCCATAGACCAGTGATAGCCCAATCATCATCAGAGAGGCATCTGCTGGCTGCTGATGGGAGCAGATGCAGAGACCCACAGCCAAACATTAGGTGGAGAGAGAGCTCAAATTAGAGATATTCATCGGATGCCTTGGAGCTCAGGAAACCCTGCAGAAGAAGGGAAGGAAGAATTGTAGGAGCCAGAGAGCTCAGGGACACCAGGAGAACACAGCCCATGGAATCATCTAAAAGTTACTTTTATGTAATAGATATAGCCTGAGCTAGTTATGATTGCTCAGTTGAGTTTTGATAATTTATATTGCTCCAGAAATTATGTTTTTAGCTACCTTTCTGTTACTGTGATCAAATACCATGACCGAAAGCAACTTGGGGAGGAAAGGGCATATCTTAAAGACTAGAGTCCATCATCCAGAAAAGCCAGGGCAGGAACTGAAGCAGAGGCCATGGATAAACACTGCTCACTGGCTTGCTCCTCATGGCTTGCTCAGCCTGCCTTCTTATAGTACCCAGGACCACCAGCCCAGGGGTGGCACTGCCCACAGTGATATGGGCCCTCCCACATCAACCATCCAGCAAGAAAATACCCTATAGACTTGTCTACAGCTCAATCCTATAGGGAGGCAGTTTCTCAATTAAGATTTCTTCTTCCCAGATGACCCTGGGAAGCTGATATAAAAACTAGTTAGCACTGGTTTATGTCATCTAAATTGCCAGTTTATTAGCATAAAGTCACTGAAAATGTCCTCTTGTATCTTTTTAAGATCTGCAGACTCGGATGACATGTCATCTCTTCTGTTCCCGATAATACCCACCACCCCTCACTCCCCTTCTCCTCCTCCTTTCAGATCAGTGCTGCTACAGTTTTGCCAATCTTCTCATTGACTGACTTTTCATGTTAGTGGCTTTATTTTTAGTTAGTTTCTGCTCTGTACTTTCATATTGCTTTATGTCCATCTCCATGGTTTACTTTGTTCTTTTTCCAGGTTATTGAGGTCGACTCTAAGGCTAGTAGTTTTAATAAGGGTACTCAATGCTGTAAACACCCCCTTAGCATCATTTTGATAGATACCATTTGCTTCAAAATTCTCTGTGTTTCTGTTGTGAGTTCTTCTTGGAACTTTGGGTTTCTCAGAAGTTAAATATATATTTTAATTTAGTCTGGTTATTTTTGAAGAGATCTTTTTGTTATTGATTTCCAATTTTGTTCCACTTTAGTCTGAGGACATGTTTTATATGAATTGAGGTCTTTGAAATCTATCAACCTGTTTCATGGCCCAGAGCAGGCTTTGTCCCAGTACAGGGGGCTCCTGTACTTGGAGGGAGCACATGATCTCTGATGGTGTTCTGTGCATGGATTCTGTGTCAGCCTGTGGTGTTGGTGGGTGTATGCAAGTCGGCCCTATTACCTGAGTTTCTGCCTACTACTTCTGTGAATGCCATAGGACAAAACTCTGAGACTCCTGGCTGCAGCTGTGCCCTACATGTTTTCTCAGGTTTTTGTTCCGTATTCTGAAGCCCTGAAGAAGGCCCCCCTATTTAGGTTCTTTATGACCTACGTGTGGAGTGACCTCTTTATGACAACAGAGTGACCCTTCCTGCTGACAAAGGTGTTTGCCCTGAAATTCTCCCTGTCTGCTAATGACCTTCTTCAGCTTTCTTTGACCAGGATGAGAATAGGGGTGCCCTGCCCTCTGCTTTTTCAGCAGGTGTTTTGTGGCAGCTTGAACTTTTGTTCTGCTTTTCACTCACATTCCTTTCTGTATTAAGTGCTCAGAATATCTACATGAATGTGGCTGGTTATCACATCTCAATTTACTGTGTGGCATGTGTTTTCTTTTGAAAATAGTGTGTGTGTGTGTGCGTGTGTGTGTGTGTGTGTGTGTGTGTGTGTGTGTGTGTGTGCATGCGCGTGCCTGAGTGTATGCATGATCACCACACATATGAAGGAACTCAAGGAGGCAGAGTCCCTAGAAGTGGAGTTACAGATGGTTCTGAGCCTCCATGTGGGTGCTGGGAATCAAACCTGGTTCCTCTGTAAGAGCAACCAGGGTTTTTAATGCTGAGCTATCTCTCTAGCCTTGTTTTTGAGGTAGGGACTTGTGTAGCCCAGGCTAACCTCAACTATATAGCTGAGTGTGACCTTGAACTCCAGATTCCCCCGCTTCAGCTTCTCTAGTGCTGGGTAATGGGTGGCTGCCTGCGTGCCTGCCTCTTACACAGTGCTGGGCACCGAACTGCGGACTTCATGCTTGCTGGGCGGGCAGTCTGCCCACTGAGCCACACCCCGAAGCCTGGTTATGCTGCCTTCACTTTGGGGCAGTCACCGTACAGTAGCTGCTCCCTTTTCTCTTTCTGTTCTCCACTGCTCTTATTGATAAACTCAGTTTTCTTGGGCTTCGGGAACAGCTCGGCAGCTAAGGTGACGATACACTGCTCTTTCAAAGGACTGAGCTCAGTTCCCAGCAACCGTGTTGGGTGGCTCACAGTTGCCTATAACTCAAGCTCCAGAGGATCCAGTCTTCTTCTGGCCTTCAAAGAGCCCTTTATGCACACATGCAAATACACATAGTTAAAAAATAATTTTTAAAAGCCAGCTTCTTTTAAAGAGAATTAAATAAGAATACATCTGTGCATTGCAGGCTGCAGCCCCATGCCTCCGCTTTCCTGGTTCAGATTCCAGGTTTCCCTCTAAAGTCCATCCTTTCCCGACCGCCTGAAGGATTACCTTCAGTCATTGATTCTTGTCGCTTTCTAATTTCTGAAACGGTGTTCGCCTTTATCCTGAGATATTTTTGGTGCGTGTTGAGTTGGAATTGCCTGAGTTGTCTTCCAGTGAGTGTCATCTCAGTGTGTCGCTTCTGGGTGGTTCCCTTCATCATGCCGCAGCAGCGTGCCTATCTGTCTCTCAAGGCCACTAAGGTGTTCTCACTGTCGGTGACGGTGACGACAGGCTCCACACAGTCCCTTTGTGCCTCTGGAGCTTGGCCGAGTCCTTCCCGCTTCTCTGTAGGCGTGGGGAGTTTGGGTTGGCTGACACACATCGTGAATCTATTTCTTGGTTGTCGGATGCTTTTCCAGTCCTATAAATATCTTTTGAGTTTTATTCTGGGAAGCAGCTTGGTTACTTGGAAACGGCCTCACGCATCCTGGTCTGGCTTTTACGATTTCTTAGATAGACAGAAGTAGAACTAAGCTCCATCCGGCTGATGACTGTTCGTTCCAAAGACCAGGACCATCTGTGCACCCTTCCCAGTGTCTGGATGATCACCACATGTTCCAGCCTGACTGATGGGCGTGGGGCACAGCCATAGGTCTCCCAGTGTCCTTGGGCACCAGGTAGTGCCTCTATGGCCCTCTTTCACAGGCATATGCCAGCTCAAGGCATAAGAGACTCAGCACATCTTGAGGTCATTGCTCAGCTTTTCCAGCTGTTTGTCCTACAAACTCCAGCTGTGGGCCCCTTGGGCCTCTCTGCTTCACCTTCTCAACTCAGACAATTTTCAAGGCTCATCCTGGGCTCCTGTCAGTCACAGCCCAGAATCCATCCCAAGGTGTCTGCTGGACTCCTAGGGAGTGCCTCATTCAATGCTCATCTCTCCAGCTTACCCTCTGTTGCTGCTTGTTTTCAGCATCTGAAAATCATTCCTATACTTCTACTATGCTTTGTTTTGGAGTGAAAAGAGAATCCGGCCCATACACATTTGGCAGAAGTAAATGTTGATGTTTTCATGATCTCATTTCTCTTTTCTGTTCTTCCTTGGCAGTGCCATATGTAGCCCAGGCTGGCCTTGAATTCATGATGCAGCCCAGGCTGGATTTGAACTCCCGTTGTGTTCTCACCTTCATTCTGGATATGGAGGCACCTTCCCTGTAGGGCTTATTTGTCATAGTCTGTGCAGCATGACTCTGCAGACGTTGTCCAAGCTCAGATGTAGCAGAACAAGCAAGCAGAGCCCCCACCACTGCTGAGCTCGCCTGATCCACCCCTCTGCACTGGGATAACATGCTTCAGGCTCTTTAAACAAAAGAGCACTCAGAAAGCTCTGTGACGTCATGGTGGTAGAGGCAGAGGCTGTCCAGAACCCACCATCATGGAGGCTAATGAGGCTGGGACTTGGGGGGTTGTGCTGAATCTCACACAGTATGCAGTATGTATGGAGTGTGGAAGGCCAGGTGCAGCCCTGTGCAACAGTCATGCATGGAGTGTGGATATCCAGGTGCAGCCCTGTACAATAGTCATGCATGGAGTTTGGAAATCCAAGTGCAGCCCTGTGCAGCATGTATGGAGTGTAGAAGGCCAGGTGAAGTCCTATGCAGCATGCATGGAGTATGGAAATCCAGGTGCAGCCCTGTGCAACAGTCATGCATGGAGTGTGGAAGGTCAGGTGCAGGCCTGTGTAGCAGTCATGCATAGAGTGTGGAAGGCCAGGTATGGCCCTATGCGGCATCCATGGAGTGTGGAAATCCAAGTGCAGCCCTGTGCAGCATGCATGGAGTGTGGCAGGCCAGGTGCAGCCCTGTGCTGCAGTCAGCTGCTGGCTGGGCCACTCTGGTACCCAGAAAGGAGCCAGCATCCCATCTTCCTTCCCAACGCTCAGACTTTCAGCCCGTGTTTCTTGAGTAAACACTTCTACATTGTGGAAATATTTAGGTTAATTCCTAGAGTTCTAAAACTGCCGGTTCTGAAAATTTGTGAATGAAACCAAGTTTCCTTGTTTTATGGAGGAGAAACTTTCCCCAGCATCCTTATCAAAACCACTCAGACACATTCACCTTAGGCCCTTATTTACTTTACACCAGGAAAGTGTGTTTATGTCAGGACAAAACACCAATACAGAAAACAAAAGTGAGTGAGTAAAATAATTCTTAACCTGCTTTCGCCTTCAATTTATAGTGAAATTATGAATATTTACAAAATTGGTCTCATGTTCATGTATCTCCATTATAATGTATTTCTCTTTTTCCTTGATGATGTCATGAATGTTTTGTGTTTCAGTAACATATTTTCTTAGGGTTTCTACTGCTGTAGTGAAACACCATGACCAAAAAGCAACTTGGGGAGGAAAGGGTTTATTTGGTTTATACTTCCATATCATTGTTCATCACTGAAGGAAGTTGGGACAAGACCTCAAACAGGGCAGGATCCTGGAGGCAGGAGCTGATTCAGAGGCCCTGGAGGGGTGCTGCTTACTGGGTTACTCAGCTGCATCCTTATAAAATCCAGAACCACTAGCCCAGGGAGGGTGCCAGCCACAATGTGCTAAGCCCTCCCCCATTGATCACTAAGAAAATGCCCTGCAGGCCTGCCTACAGCCCTATCTTATGGAGGCATTTTCTCAATTGAGGCTCCCTTCTCTCTGATGACTCTAGCTTGCATCATGTTGAGATAAAACTATCCAGCACGCGTCTCTGTCATTTTGAATTGGCATAGAGGAACACAGGTGGAAATATGTACCATGATTTCACAGGTGCCGAGCCATGGCTGCCTCCTACCTACCTCATTGGAGAGAAGCCTCCATATATGTTCTTGTGTAGCTGGCAGACAGAGTCCATGCTGCCTGTCACCAGGAAGCAGATGCAGAGGCAGGAATTTAATCTGTAAACTGTGCCTTATTCAGAGAGTTGGGTAACAGAGGGTTTACATTGCAAAGGTCTGCCACACCCATCAGCTAGGAAACTGAATGGGAACTAAAACTGTTAGGCACTTTTCCTCACTGTTCTCTGTCACTCCTGCCTAGGAGCCTCAAATTCCTCCTGAGGCACCCTCTGGGTTAGAGGTTAGCTCCAATAAAACAAACCATAGCAGTGTGTGAGAGAGTCCCGTCTACAGCACAGACTACAGAACTGTCTGTAGAACATGAGAGGGTCCCGTCTACAGCACAGACTACAGAACTGTCTGTAGAACATGAGAGAGTCCTGTCTACAGCACAGACTACAGAACTGTCTATTGAACATGAGAGGGTCCCGTCTACAGCACAGACTACAGAACTGTCTATTGAACATGAGAGGGTCCTGTCTACAGCACAGACTACAGAACTGTCTGTAGAACATGAGAGGGTCCTGTCTGTTCCCTATCACTTCTCTGATTTGTTTTGAGGAGGTTTGGGATGGCTTCTTAAAAGTAAGGTTTCTAGATCAAAGATCACAGACTAGGAAGAAGTAGGTGTGGTCCTGAGTTCTTGGAGCTGTGAGGACAGGAAGTCTTGCCTTGTTTCTCAACCTTCACTTCCTGCTCTCTAGTAGACAGTCTATTCTCCAGATACATTCCTGACAACCAACCCCGTCAGATAGAAGGCTCACTCAAATCCACGAGAAGTCCTGATTGTAGACTCTTCTTTCTGGAATCTCCCTTTTGTTGTTATTGCCACTTGAGTGATAAATAGCAAACTCTGGTAGCCTCCAGCTTAAACTTTGGTGAAGGCAGGCCAGAAGTTCTTGCTGTGGCCCTACTGTGTATCCTGTGGTGGTCCTGGAGACCAGGCATACACAGATAAGAACTACTTTCTAATTCACAAAGATCTCATGCAGGGAAAATTTCTACTTCTGGCCAGAAGTATCAGTGAGAGGACCTCTCAGTTAAGAACAAATCTGATTACATCTGTAGTGACGATACTAAGACATTTATGGTGATATTATATTTGTGCTGAAATGTGATTTTATTTGTATGTTAATAAAGTGCCTGGGGTTCAGAGCTAATAGCAAGCCATAGCAAAAGAAGGGTGGCAGTGGTGCACGCCTTTAATCCTAGCCTTCTGGAGGCAGAGATCCATCTGGATCTCTGTGAGTTCAAAGTCACACTGGAAACAGCCAGGCATAGTGACTCAAGCCTTTAATCCCAGGAAGTGATGGCAGAAAGCAGAAAGGTATATAAGGCGTGAGGACCAGGAACTAGAGCTGGGTAAGCTTTCAGGCTTTCAAGAAGCAGTTCAGCTGAGATCCATTTGGATAAGGACTCAGAGGCTTCCAGTCTGAGGAAACAGGATCAGCTGAGGAAATGGTGAGGCGAGGTGGCTGTGGCTTGTTCTGCTTCTTTGATCTTCCAGCATTGACCCCAGTACCTGGCTCCAGGTTTGTTTTTATTTATTTATTTATTTATTTATTTATTTATTTATTTATTTTGGTTTTTTCGAGACAGGGTTTCTCTGTGTAGCTTTGCGCCTTTCCTGGAACTCACTTGGTAGCCCAGGCTGGCCTTGAACTCACAGAGATCCGCCTGCCTCTGCCTCCCGAGTGCTGGGATTAAAGGCGTGCGCCACCACCGCCCGGCCTCAGGTTTGTTTTTATTAATAAGACCTGTTAAGATTCCTGTTACAGACATTCACAGTGACTTTAAGACACACCTCACTAAATATGAGGATGCCACACAGTCAGTGGACTTTTGTGGTTGAACATGCTCCAGTGGCCAGAGAATGGCCATCTTTCCTTCACTAGGGGGCAGCCCCCGACATTCATGAAGGCTTCATCCCTAGATCCTTGAAATGTCTTAAGGTTATTAAGTCACTGTAGCTTCTGCCTCCTTTATAATGGGCAGAAACACCAACTGAAACTGTGTGTGACTTCTGCAGACTGTGAGCCCACAGATCCAGGACACCATCATTGGCAAAGCTGGTAAAGCAGACTCAGACTGGAATCCATGCCCAAGTGACTTGCAATAATTTTTTCTTTCTCTCTAAGGCATGTGATGAACAACTTCCCATTAGAAACTCAGACCTCAGCAGAGTTCTATTTTTGTGTTTTATCTCCCAAATTCCTCTTAAGGGATCATGTTCTATATAGCTTGTTTTGTGTTTCTGCTGCACAGTGTGTGCTGGCTCTGTCTCAGGCTGTTTATTTCTTTTTCTTTTTCTTTCTTTTTTTTTTTTTTGGTTTTTTCGAAACAGGGTTTCTCTGTGTAGCTTTGCGCCTTTCCTGGAGCTCACTTGGTAGCCCAGGCTGGCCTTGAACTCACAGAGATCCGCCTGCCTCTGCCTCCCAAGTGCTGGGATTAAAGGCGTGTTTATTTCTTAAGTGTTGTTTATGGTGTGCATGCGCATGTACAAATGCCAAGATGCAACTCAGTCAGGCAGAGCCAGGGCCAGCCTGGTCATTCATGCATTTGCAGTATTCTTCACTGAGTGCCTCTTGTGTCCACATGTCTCTCAGAGGAGAATGGATGTCATTGAACCAAAGTCTAGTTAGTGAAGGAGACAGACGATGACCAGCGGTTAACAGAGATGTCAGTCAAGGGAAGATAGAGTGCTGGATCATGATGGAGACTGACCCAGTGGTGTCCTCCGTCCAGAGAGAGGGCATCTATCGGCAGTGTTAGCAGGGCAGGGGGCAGGCAGAGGAGCTTGGGTGGCATGCTCTCAGTACTGAAAGTACACATATGTGGTTAGAAAGTGGAAGGCACTGGGGTGAGAAGTCAGCTTTACCCAGGGCTGGAGTCACAGCCACCACAGGTAGAGTTTCTCTGTAATTCATGGCCCGAGTGCAGATAGCTTTGAAAAGACAGTGTGGGCCATAACCACCCAAGTGTCTAGTTCCTGAATAATCCCTATTGTGGAGCATGTGACCCCTGAATGGGGGCCTACTGACCCACCATGTGGCGTCATGCGCCTTGCCCTGCCCATTGAGCCTCTGGAAAGCAGCACAGTGTAGCATGTGTGGGTCTTCCGGTTTCAGCCCCTGGTCCCCAGTCCAAACTCCTGACTGCATCCACTGAAGGCTACATGAAGCCAGTCCTCTAAGATATGTTTCTCATCCTGGTGGGTCTCACAGGAACGTTGCCAAGGAAATGCAAGAAGGAGCTGCTGGCGGTGAAGCTGAGGAACCGGCCGAGCAAGCAGGAGCTGGAGGACCGGAACATCTTCCCCAGGAGGACTGATGAGGAGAGGCAGGAGATCCGACAGCAGATAGAAATGAAGCTATCCAAGTAAGTGGTTATGTGCAGACCAATGCAGAGGCCTCTGCCCAGTGCTGGGCAGGGCATATAGACAGATGAAGGGTCTGCAGCAGGTCATTCAGCCCTTGACACTGCATGGGGACAAATAGCTCTCTGTTGGGGTTGCCTGTGTGCCTGTGGCTCAGCAACATCCCTGGCCTTTGCCTTCATGTTCCCTGGGACAATCAAAACTTTCTCAGTTATCCCTAAAATCCCCCAAGGTGAACCAGTGGTCTGCATGAGTCAAGGGAGATGTGTGAAGGAGGGAGGGAGGGCCTGGACCAAATTGCTGAGGACATATGTTTTCTGTGGTGGGACTGGTTACATACTACCCCACATAGCTTCCACCTAGTTATCTCCCTCTAAGAACATGGGTCCAGCTTTGCTAGATCTGAATGTGTTGGGAAAAGCTGTATTTACATGAATGTCTACATACAGTGTCACACTTTGGGGGACAGAGTGTGCATCACTTCCTATGTGCTACAAGATGAGAAATACACTAACAATTCCTGCACTAAGTCACAGATGGGGCCAGGCTCTTCTCCTCTTGCCTCGAAGTCTTGTCTGTGGCCCACAAGAAAAAGTGATGTCATATAGCCCCTGAAGGCCACCAGGTGACAGTTGCTTAGTAACCAGGTGGTCACTCACCCTGGGTGAGGACAGACTGTGCTGTGTGTCAGGCCAGAGGGAAACTGCCTGGTCTTGGAGTACAGAGGCAGGGTTGCAGGGTTATAGAGGGTGGAGCTGGGGAGGGCAGGGCTGTCAATCCCCTGCAGGCATAAGGGCTGCACAGCACCTCAGGAGTGGGACTGTGGAGGGTGGGGCTGCAGAGAAGCTGCGAACAGCTTAGCTGCAAAGGGTGGGCCTGGAAGCTGTGGAGCTACTTGGTTTGGGAATTTCTAGGACCGGGATTCCCCTCTGCTCACAGAACTGGATACTAATTTTAGACTCTAGGATACTGTGTAGCTTCTCAGTTACTTGCCACTACATCTGAAAATGGAAAAGCATTCCAGAGTTAGATACAGAGAGCAGCAGACTGTGAGTCTCCCCTGGAGGTTAGAGGTGGCCTCTGGTATCTCTGTATCTTCCCTGCAGGAACAGTCTAATTAGCCCTCTGCCTCAGTGCCATCTTAGGACCTTCCACATTCTACTGCTGAATAATTCAGCCTCTGGTTGCCATGGCAACACATCATCAATGGTATTCCCAAAAGTGTTTGGGGTTTCCATAGTGTTTTATTTTGCTATTTCAAAATCTTAAAATTTTTATCTTCTGTGTGCTCTGGGGTTTCCCTGAGTGACATGCTCCTTGCCTCCCATCCGTTCATATCCTCCAGGCCTGGTCTGGGTCCCACAGTGAGGTTGGGGTCCCCTCTGTAGGGGTGAAGGTCTGTGATGATGCCCATCCCTTCCTTCAGGGTTGTTGAGCTTGCCCTTCAAATGCATGTGGGTGAACGTGCAGAGTCCTGGTTTCACATGACAGTATGAATTCCCAGTGTGATTCCTGGGAATCACAAGCAAAGGCCTGTGGGCCCTAATGGGATTAATCCACGGAGTCTATTTAATGATCAAAGGAATTTATTTGAGGGTAAACTCACAACCATGGAAGATTTATTGTAGGGTCCAGGAAAGCTGAGCTACTTCCCATGCTGAACAGCTCAGTCCAAGATCTCAGCATCCAAAACCACAAGGTGTCCAAGAGAGAGGGCATATGTGCATCCCAGGTCTCAAGGATCCCCGGTGGCCATGCCCCAGGAGCATGGTCATAGGCAGGTGTAACAGTTACAGCTGCCTCACTAGGGGCAGTGCTTCAGGGCATGGCTCAAACAGCCACCCACTACAGTGCCCCCTTGGTCCTGTCCACACACCTTCCTCAAAGACATTAAGTATAAAGACACCATGGATAGGGTCTCATATTGTAGCTTGGGTTGTACTCCAGACCCTCCTGCCTCAATCTCCCCAGCCCTGGAGGCACAAGTGTGCTGGCTGTCACTCTCAAGTACTGACTGCATGCTGCCAGTTAAGTTTATCTGCTTCCATCTAAGGAATCCTGGCAGCTACGGAGTGACTGTGAGGTGCCCTCACTTCTTGTTTATTACACTTTGGGGAGTGAGCGGGTGAAGTGTCTTGCCAGGGTGCTGTGGGAGGAGAAGTGGGCGTAGGAATCAGACAGTCACGGCGTACCCAGCCAGCCTCCTGTGAAGCATGCTGGACAGTAAGGCATCAAGAGGTGTGCTGTCTGAGTCACCACGTGGAGCTGTCTTCTGTGGGTTTTGGCTTCATGCAGGGTGTGCTCAGAGCCCTGGCCAAAACACGATGTCTGGAGCAAAGATGTCTATACCCCTAGGGGCAGGGGAAGGGATGCAAACTTTCCCCCCACATGGGTTAGAGATGGGGAGATACTTTGTGAAAATATCCAGAAGTGAGTGTGTCCTCCAAAAGGTAGATTTAGATGGCAATGTCCTGTCTCAGCCATGGCCAGGGGTTCCCCCACTTTGTAAAGGGGGGACAGTGGGGGCTGGTAGCATTTTTAAGATTCCAGGTCAATTAAGAGGAACAAGATCACATTCCTGGCAGGAGGTACTGACTGAGAACTGCTACTGTCATGGCCAGGTATCCTCATGGGCTGCTTGTCATAGGCACAGGCTGTAGAAGCCCCCAGCAGGCCTCCTGAGAACTGAGTGAACAGGGCCACAGGTGCCAGTAGCCCAAGTGGCCTTAGAGCACATGACAGCCTTGTGCCCAGACAGTTAGTCGATGGCTTGCCTGGGACGAGACTCTGGACAGGCGCCTCTGGAGTGATACATTGTATGACTTCTTGTTCAGCTCCCTGGAGGGGAGGCCTTTGTTCTGGGGCTGAGTGAGAGGCTGATTAGAGCTCAATAGCCTCCTCCAGGGGTTGGCACTTAGCACATTAGCACAGCAGTTAAGTGATCCTAACTTCTCTCTGTACACTGTGTTCTGCTGCATCCAGAACAGACTGCTACCACTGGGCCCACGGAGAACGCAGGGTCTCAAGGAAAACAGTGCCAGGCACACTCGCACCACCAGCCAGCTTCCTCTCACCTTGTTCACCAGAACTCTGCAGCATTTTGGGAGTTGTGTGATGCTCCCAAGGGTGGTGTGTAAACTGGGTACTGCTACCTCGCCGGATGATGTGGTTGGTGGTCACACATTCTGCTGAGGCTGCAAAGGAGGCCAGGCATGGTGCAAGTTCCTGAGTCCATGGACACAGGGCTTTGGAAATACGTAATCTAGACTTAACAGGAAAAACATCTACTGCTTCTAGTTGCTCAAAAGCCAGTCCTGTCTGGAGTATGCACATCTACCGCACAGGCAGAGGTTACACTGTTAACAGACTTCGAGTCTCTCTCCTGCCCTGACGTTGAAAGGGTGTGAGCCCAGTTCACCGTGGGCGCTTTAAATCCAGTCCTGTGAGCATCAGCCTCGGAGACAGCCATGGTCATAAGGAAGCTGTTGCTCAGTCCATTTTGCTTGTTTGGTGCTGAGTACTCACAATCTCCTTGAAGGCTTGCACACGAGCCCTGGGGTGGGTACTCTGCATAGCTCCAGTTTTCTTATGAGGAAAATGAACACACCATCAAGCCAGGTGGCCAGTTGTGTTAACAAGCTTAAACTCAACACTGCCCCCACTGGAAGCAACTAGACTCATAGGAAAGGGTGTGGCCAAGCATGTGGTCTCTGCCATCAGTCTGGAGGAGACAAGAAGCAATGTTGCTCTGAAACTCAGCAGCTTTGTGTTATCCCCTTTATGTGGGGTATGGGGTGTGCACCAAGGCCTTTAGCCACTCATCCCTTCACAGGGCAAGCCCCATGGTGTCTCCAGAATTACATGGCAGGGACTAATGGTGGGTAATTGTTCCTCCCATGCTTTCTGGTTCTCAGGAGGCTTGTGAAGTGCAGACCTCCAGAACCTCCTCTCATCTCCTAAGTGGGTAGGATGGGGGAGAGGAGAAAGGGGGATGGAGAGAGAGAGAGAGAGAGAGAGAGAGAGAGAGAGAGAGAGAGAGAGAAGAGAGTTTCTGTGAGTATGCACACACACGGAGGAAGCACGTGCCACAGTGCAAGTGTGGAGAGCTAAGGACAACCTCAGGTGTTGTCCCCACCTTGTTTGACACAGGGTCTCCTGTCATTGCTACCATTTACACCAGGCTAGCTGGTCTCGAACCAGTCTTCACCTCCCATCTCACTCCAGTGCTGGGATTACTGATGTGCACCGTGTCTGGCTTTAGGTGGGTTCTGAGGACTCTCAGGTCCGTGCCTGTTCAGGACAGGCTTCACCCACTGAACCGTCTCCCCAGGATCGGTGCCTTAACAGGCCCGGCCCCCAGTGTCAATGCTACTTTGTGCTCTGTTGTGACCTCCCTAAGACCCCTGGAGACGATCCTCTAAGCTTTAGTATCAAAGTGCTCTGTGTTCCTGCTTAGCCTGTTGCTATTTGAAGGGTAATGCACATTTTATAATTAATTGTGTTAACCTTTATTGCTTTGTCCACCAAGAAGTCCAGGGCAAAGTGCACAGCTGCCTGTGACTAATGTGCTCTGTCCTGTGAAGTGTGCGCTGTGCTTAAGCTCCTGGTGTAGACGCTTTTTGCTTCTGTTTATTGCTATGGACACAGTTTTATGTATAGTTTCAAAGCCTATTTTTAGATTTGAAGATTTCAATAGGAACACCTACTCTTTGATGGGGGCCATGTCGGTGTACTGGACGCTCTGTTGTCCAGTGTCCTCTAGGCCAAGGCTTCCCTGTTACAGCCGTGCCCTGGGTGTCCATGGGCAACAGTGATGTGGCATCTTTGCATTGGATAGAAATGTCAGCGTATTTTCTCTCCCAGCATGAAGAGACTCTTGGCTTTAAGAACCTCACAGTTCAGATAAGGCAGCAATGATGGTTTGGGAATATAACTGAGGCTTATATATTTTCTTTTTATGGATTGTTTGTGTAAAATGTAAAAATGTTTCAAAATGGTAATGCCAAGTGTTGAAAATATTTAAAACAACAAAAAAAGATGTGTTTTAAAAAAAAAGGAAAAAAAATAAGAAAAAAAAGGGAGGAATCAGACCCAAATGTGAACTAATTGTCTGATACTACAGTGGACCCCAAGAGATCATGGATGGAGGGTGGTGAGGTTTCCTAAAGGTAGTGTGGAGGAGGCACTCGAGTAACAGTGTACATAAACATTATGTAACAACAAAGGGATTCTCCTGCCCACTTTACAAGACACTTACATAATAGATCTTTAAATGTAATGCTTGAGCAGTGCTGTGTGGACATATTATAATAGGGAATTAAATAACAGTGCCCAGCCTAGCCAGGCTATCAACCTCCCTGGCTCGCCACTGAGCTGCATGGCCGTCTGTGTTAAAACATGTGAACTTACGCGCACCTCAGAAACTGAGAACAGATGGGCAGGAGAGGGTTTGGAAGGGACAGGAGTCCTCAGTCATTCATTTTGAGTCTCCAAGGAGACATAAAGGAATGTTGTTCACAGAACAAGCAACTTTGATCTTTCCCTGTGGGCTTTGGCCACTCTGTCCTTCACAGGCTAGTCCAGTATTGTCTCTAAGCCTTCCTGAGTTCGTGACTTGTACTAAGGTCAACACCAGGTGAAACCTGCAGTGATTTCTGTTGGGAGATGCATCCTACGAGGTTGACACCATCTTAGCCCTGAGCTGGGACAGCCGGTGTAGACAGGAGTGGTAGGGAACCCCAAGTCCAGGCTTGAAGAGAGAAGCGTCCTCAAGTCAAGTTGTCCTGGATCCTCTGGGTCCTCTTTCTCACTTCAGTGTGGACACCATCCCTTCCTGCTTCCACATTGCAGCCTCACAAGTGACATGGGTGTTGCACGTGTATAGAAATGTGTAGCCCAGGCACACACTGGCTTCTCCTTTGACCTCTCCAATGCTCCTTCTGCAGTTCAATGTCTTATGGGAAAAGAACATTGTTGGGAGGTGGCTTCACACCCCACAACTGTCCTTGTGCTCGGTAGGAGCAGGACATAGTGTGACAGCCACGCTCAATGCTTTCGCCTCAGTGCACATTAAGATCTCATAACAGAACACACTGGAGACAGCTTCCCCCGGGTGTTTGTGATGAGAGACACTGCCTGTACTAGGCCAAGCGGGGGATGATCTGGGTCCTGCCAGGATACTGGTGCCACTGGGGCTTGGTACTTGAGCCTGGGTCCACGGCAGTACTCTTACAGGCTGGCATGGTGCCGGTGGCCTTCAGCTCTGACCACAGCCCTGTGGGGGAGCACCTCTCATACTCTGTGGAGGAAGAAAGGACTCAGGTCATGGCCACAACATCTCAGTAAGATCTCTGACCTCAGTGCCCAACTCCTAACCACCAAGCAGCTGCTGATGCTGAGGCTTCAGGAGCTCTGCACACACCCATGTTCAGGCAGCTGATGATGTCCTGTGTCTAAAATCCATAGTCTGATACAGCTGTATTAATAGGATTGGTAACATCACATCCTTGTGTCCTGGATAGTCTACCAGTGTCTGCAAGTCTGGGACCCTGCTCTCAGTGCAGCATGGTGTGGGACATCGTACCTGTGCCCTTAATAATGTCACAGCATCCCCTAACACTGTTTTGCCTCTTGCTGAGAAATGAGTGCAAGTCACAGGTGACAACGTGCAATATGGCCTCACCGTGCCACCTGGTACTAAATGCCACCCTCATGGTGTCCTCCTTCCGGAGGCTGGTACCCTCGATGGACCCATAGCTGCCAGCCAGAACATGATGCTCACACTACGGAGAAGGTGAAGGTACAGGAGAGTGGGCCCAGGTTACCCAACTGTTTCAAATGCCCTTGCATCTGAATGCCTGTCATGGTGTACACCCAACTACAGAAAGTTCAAGTTCCTGCAGTGTTCAGTTGATGGGTGCTAGTGGGCAGCATGAGCAGATGTATTCACAGAGATATCAGTAAGCCACTGCATGTGGGCCAGCTAGATGGACCAGCTGCCTGCAGAAGACTCCAGGGGGTAAAGATTAGCCTGTAGGAAGAGTCGCAGATAAAATATCACGACAGTGGGCATCAGAGGTAGGTGTGATACTCAGGCCTGATTGCAATGAATAGGAAGGTATATGGTCAAGTGCTGGGCCTGTGGGCAGCAGGGCCTGTGCCTGCCTGGTCAAGGGTAACTGCTGGAGGGGTCCATAGGTGAGTTTCCTACGGCTCCAGGTACGCACATGCTGCTTCTGGTCAGCTTAACGTCACTGCCCCAGAGAGACCTGTTTTTTAAAAAATATTTATTATTTTTTATTTTATGTGCACATTTGTCCCTGTGAGGGCGTCAGATCCCCTGGAACTAGAGTTATAGACAGTTGTGAACTACCATGTGGGTGCTGGGAATTAAACCCAGGTCCTCTGGATAGAGTGCTCGTAACTGCTGAGTCTTCTCTAATCCTACAGAGTTCACCCTCTACCCTAGTTGGCATGGCTCCACTCTGTCTCTTTCACCTTCTCCCAGGTCCTTATAACACCCTCAGTCTGGGCATGCTAGCTGGATTCTGCTCACTCTGTACTGCTGGGGACTTGGTATTCTAAGTAGGTCCTTGTAGCAGGTACATTGTTGCAAAACAAGGTCTGAGAAACATGACAGGTTACCCAAAGAGTCCTAACAGAATGCTCCTGGGAAGTGTGTGTGTGTGTGTGTGTGTGTGTGTGTATGTGTGTGTGTGTGTGTGTGTGTGTGTGTCTTCTGTACCTCCATCTTTCTCTCTCTCCTCAGCCATTGTCACTGCTGGTGTAACCCTCAGAAGGGGCCTTGTGGATCTTAGAAGTTTTAGCAGCTGCCTGAGACTTAGGAGCCTCTGTCTGGGAGGGAGCAGTCCAGTGTAGAGGCCGTAGCTACAGAATGAGAACTCAGAAGGAGTGGGAACAGTCGTGAGAGGAGAGAATCTTCCAGCTTGGGGACACGATGTGGCCTGTGCTGGAGGAGAATGTAGGAAGAAGGAGGGAAGCTTGAGGGAGGTTGCATGAGGGACAGGAAAACAGGCCTGTGGGGGCCTCTGGCATTTGGCATGGCTGGGGCGCTCCGTCCAAGTAAAATGAAGCTATGCAGGTGACTGAGCCGGAGATCAGGGCTCCGGGCCAGTCTGACATTTGTTAGATTTCTCATTTCCTCGCACGCTTGGTGGGCTGACTCCCACCCCAGCATCTTCACTCTGATCTAGCATCATTACTTTGATGATGAACAGTGGGTGATGACTGTTCATGCACCTGCAGGGACCAGAACCAGCTCCAGCGTGGTCTGGATACTAAACTGTCCATCTCCTGGAAACCATGGCATTTGGCTTCCTTTGAAAATATAGCCCCCGGAAATGCCTGTTGATTTGTCCTGGAAGCCTGCATGATCCTATCAGGGGGCCTTCCTGAGAGAGTAGAGAGTTCAGGTTTGCCATGTGAGGAGCCACGTGCTTCTCTTTACATAGCTGAGATGTCCTTCAGTGGTGGATGTGGGGCTAGGAACTGAGTTCTCCAGGATCAAAGGCCCAGAGCTCACAAGTTTGACCTGATGCTATGCCAAAGGGTCCTTAGGGGTCCTTGTTATTGTTTAGGCTTTAGCAGGGAAGGCATAATGTCCCCAGCATGGACCATAGCACACAAAGCACTCCTTGAAAGAGTGCATACAACTTCCTGATATTTGGATTTTGCATTTTCTAGGAGGATGGAGGCATCCAAGGGACTTTCAAACAGTGAATGAGTGGACTAATAACTCTCTATGCTCCAAGCAGCTCTTGGACAAACAGCTAACTCAACAGCAGAGTCCCATCAGTAGAAAGAAGAAAGACTATAGTCAGGCAGGGTGAGGTGCTCTCAAGGGTTCACAGTGGCCCCAAAGCTGCAAGCAGCACCTTCCATTTCAAAGCTATATGCTTGAGAATCTTCTAGGAGCCCCATGCATCCTGAGGCGGCAGAGTTTTCCTGTGCCTTAAGGAACTTCACCTCTCATGGGCCCTGTGTGGCCAGTGCACTTGGTTTATAACGAGGGCACAATGTGCGTTACAGCATTCAGTTCCTGTATGATGGGCCTTGTAATCCTGGCTGTATGTGAGAACCTGGGAAAGATTTCTTATAGCCAGTCAGCAGCTGGATACAGACAAGAGTAGAACCTGGTACCTATGAAGTCCATTTCCTTCATCTTCATGCAGCACCTGGTCTTGGCCCATCCCTGGCTGTCCTCTAGCTTACCTGATTTCCATGTGAGAAGTAGACTACTGAATGAAGGACCTTTCTCAGTGGTTATTTCTCAGAGCCTGGAACAACATAGGCTCCCAAATAATCCTTGCCCAATAGATGGGTGGGATAGACTATGCTTGGGAATTGGGATCAAAAGATGAGTTGGCTAGTTGGATGGTACCTGGATGGAAAAATGGTTGAGAGGATGGGTGGGTGATGGATCATTGTACAGTTAGATGGAAGGGTGTAGCTAGAGTTTTCCTGCCTGGCCCATGGTCAGGATAAATCTCTCTCACCTGCCAGTCCCACAGCCGCTCAGACCCAACCAAGTAAACACAGAGACTTATATTGCTTACAAACTGTATGGCCGTGGCAGGCTTCTTGCTAACTGTTCTTATATCTTATATTAATCCATTTCTATAAATCTATACCTTGCCACATGGCTCTTGGCTTACCAGCATCTTTACATGCTGTTTGTCCTGGCAGTGGCTGGCAGAGAGTCCTGCCACCTTCCTGTTCTTTTTATTCTCTCTGTTAGTCCCGCCTATACTTCCTACCTAGCCACTGGTCAATCAGTGTTTTATTAGCAACACATTTGCCATACAGAACATCCCACAGCAGAAAGGTAGATGGAAAGACAATTGGAAAAATAAACAGATGAGTAGATAATTTTTAAGTGGCTATATAGAGTGATGGATGGACAGATGAATGAGGATACAAATGGATGGATGAGTGGCAAATGGATGAAGAATGGATGGATTGACAAATGGATAAGTAGACAGGTGAGTAGGTATGTGTAGGTGGATGGACAGACATGAATAGTCAAGTGATTTTTGTACTTTTTTGAGAAAGAGGGATGAATTACTAGGGTACATCAGGCAGAAGGGACAAGAATTGAGTTCTACAGAATGAATGTGCATTGAATGAATACCTTCCTCTGTGTGGCAGGTTTTCAGGCACATTGAGGTGTGAGGGTCCTATTTACAGATTCGACATTTGACTCGTGTGTTCAGAAGCATACCTTGGGCTTTCAGTGGACACAGATAGTGGACACACACAGGACTCTGGGGATGAGTTCAGTTGTAGGAGGTGCACCCATGTAGATGTAACCAACCGTCTTATAAATAAGAAACACAGAACCAATGCAAAGAATAAAGCCAAGAGGTCAGAGCTAAGAGCCAAAACCTTACCCTTCCTCCTGCAGTGGTCCTACCTCTCCGAAGGAGCCCGTACTTCCTGTATTAAAGTCTTTATATAGTCTCTGTTCTGCCTTCTCATTGGTTGTAAACCCAACCACAGGACTGCCTCATTATGGCCTGTCTGTATAGACCTCCAGGTGTTCTATGGTTGGTATTGAGATTAAAGGCATGTGTATCCAATGCTGGCTGTATCCCTGAACACACAGAGACTTACCTAGCTCTGTCTACCAAGTGCTGTGATCACAAGCGTACACCACCACTGCCCTGCTTTCCTATGGCTTGCTAATAGCTCTGACCCCCAGGCAACTTTATTTATTATACAAATAACATTTTGGTACAAAAGAAAATATCACCATAAACCCAGGTGGGAATGGATACACTTCCTGTTAGACTGAAGTGGTCTTGGAGCTAGTTACACCTCAGAGCTGTGAACCTCAAGTCTCTGATGGGTGTATACTTCTTACTTGTTAATATGGATATGTGGGCAACAGACCTAACTAGAAAGCTTTTGTTCTCTATCTCTGTCTGTGTGTGTGTGTGTGGTGTGTGTGTGTGTGTGTGTGTGTGGTGTGTGTATGTGTACATGCGTACATGCATGCACACTTATATGTGCATGCGTGTGCATATGCATGCAGGTGCTCTTGGAGGCCAGAAGAAGGATCCTCTTTAATTACAGGGGGTTGTCAGCCACCCCATGCAAGTGTTGGGAACTGAACTCTGGTCTTCAAGAGCAGTAAGGAGTAAGCCCTCCTAAATGCCAAAACAGGGTTTATTGTTACTGAATTTTTAAGAATTTGGGAGTTCTTTATATAAACGGAAAAAACTTACGTGGAACATCCTTCATTTAAACATTGAGATTCTGTGTGAATTTTCAAAAGCATTGTGTGGATACCACAGCACATATGGACTGTAGTTGGCCTGGGGTCACACATTGGAATCCATGGATATGAGCTAGTGTGCATGTATGTGAGTTTATTTGCATCTATAAATGGCACAATTGCATGCACGTGTGTAATGCATTTGTTCATATTCACACCCACCACACTCTCCAGCCCCAACCCCTTGCTGTTGCCTCCCTCTCTGTTTCTGAGTTTTCTAATTTTATTTTATTTTTTTAAAACAGGGGTCTCATTTAGCCCAAGGTAGCCTCACTTTCACTGGGGATGCTTTTGAACTTCTGATCCTCCTGTCTGTACCTCCTGAGAGCTGGGGTCACAGCTGTGCGCTACTGTGCCCAGCTTGTGTTTCTGTTTTGAGCAGTGTGTTCTTGTCTGGGAGTGAGCAATCTACTCAGCGAATGCTGGAGCGTGGTCGACTCAGTGTGTGGCCTCACCTGGTCCCCACTCTCTTCCCTGAAAGGGGGTGCAGTGTGACTCCCCCTCCTTCAGATCCCAGTTTGCTGGGAGTCTGTGTGTGGTGCTGAGGAGTAGGGCTTGGCTCAGGCAACAAAAAACTGATCAGGAATGTTGGTTCTTCCACAGCGGGTGCTCATTTCCCTCCTTGTAAAGTGGGTCAGGCTGTGGGCAGGATTCTGGGGGGACTCCTGCGGAAGAAAACCAATAAGCTGAGGTGGTGAGAACAGGAGTCGGGTAGTTTGAGCTGCTTTCTTGAGATGCCATCCCTGTGTTGTCCTAACTTGGCCTTGCTCTGCAGCCAAGGAGAGTGCTGTCTTAGCTGGAGCACTGTGTCTAGTGTGTCCGGGACATTCGTGTCCATCCCCAGTCTGTCTGAGGATGTTTCCACTGTGACAAAGAGGAGTCTCTTGCTCACTAGCAACCCCCAGAGCAGCACCTAAGCCACACAGTTGGTTTCTCAGTTATTTGGAGTGAGTATGGTGCCTATGGCCCTCTTTGCCAAACCTTTATGACATTGTGAGCATCCTTGGTGATCACGGCCTTCAGCTTTGTTTCCATGGTCACATTCTCAGTGTCTAATCCTCTCCCACATTGCCATCGTCTTCATCAATATCTTCATCACATCCTCTTCTTCCTCATCACCATTGTCTCAGCAACAGCCTCACCCTCATCTTTACCCTACTCACTCCTGGTGCATCTTCCTGGCAGAGAAGCACCTTGGCAATGCTGGCTACTGGTCCTCTCGATGCTCAGGGTCTCACCTGTGAGGGGATGGAGCCATATGTGAAGCCAAGTCAGGAAGCATGTGCTCAACCCTGCCTGGAGGGAAGGGGGCTCTTGGAAGCAGTGGGGCAGAGGGGGGACATTGCAGATGCTGGTCTAATCAAGGGTGTAGTGGTGTGTTTGGGAAGCTAGCATCAAGCCATTGGCCACCCTGGGAAGACTCTCTTCAGTACCTCCATTTTTGTATGTCAGAATGCAAGAAGGAAGTCTGGCTGACCTTTGACCCCAGGCAATCCTGAGCCTGGTTGCTGGGACTTCCAGTTGTTGATCAGCAATCTCCAGCAAACTGAGCTCAGGTCTGTTTCACCCAGGTGTCCTGCCATGGCCTTGGCTCCTTCTCCTGCTCCACCTCTGTGGAGATCACCACTCCTTCCCTCCAGGTCCACAGGCAGGTCCAACCTTCTGACAGTGATGCAGACGTCTACACCGTTCATGCTCAAGAACTGTGTAATGGCATTACATGCCCAACCCCCAAAACCCTCATAAGATTTTATTGCAGAAAGGCAAAGGAAGTCAGGAGATAAGAATCTTTCTCTTTGTGTGTATGCATGTATGTGTATATATTAGTGTATATATGCTTGTGTATGAGCATGTGTATGAGTGTGTGTCTATGCAGGCATGTCTGAGTATGTGTATATGCTTGTGTATGTATGTGTATGTAGGGGGGTGTGGGTGTGTGTGCATGTGTATATGTTTGTGCATGCAGGACAGAGGCAGACAGCAGTCTGGAAGGACAGGTAAGTGGTGCAGTCTGGGAAGGCAAGGCCCGCCCGGGTCAGCAGAGCAGTGAGTGAGCTGGGAGGGTCTGACCTGTTCAGCTCTTAGATGGAGGGAAGCAAAGAATAAAGAGCTTCAGGGGAAGAGTTTAGCTGGAGCGTAAGCCTAGAACAGATGCAAAGCTTTATCCCTCTGAACGAGAGAGACAGTATGCAGAGAGGGAGAGCCTGCCTGTGCTTGGAGCTCAGGAGGTAGAGCCTGAGCACGTCCGAGCAGAGGAGAGGCTCAGAGCCTTGGTTCAGTATCTGTGCAGTGTCCATGTCCCCTGAGTCCTGCAGAAAAGCCACTTACTATAGTTTTCCATACAATTGGGAATCTAGAGGATGGCATAGTGTGTCTGGAAAAAAAGGGTATAGCATGCCACCAGCTGCCATTCATGTCTCTAAAGCATGATTCCCAAACCCCAGGAACAGGCAACAGGTGTTTGGAGGCCACCTGCTTACAAGTCCTGGATGGAGAGAACCCAGGTGAGGTCCCTTAACTAGCTGGAGCTGGGCATATGGGTATGTGACCTCCACCTGTTAGGACTGAATTTAGCAAAGCCCTGCTCGCCTGGGCCTTGAGACTTAAACCTGTAGGCATGGCCGCTGTGGTCATGCTCTCAAGCTGACATTTGTTGAAGCCACGTGTGCCTTCGCATTTCACTCAATGCGCAGGTGCAAATGCTATCATTAAGTGTTCACAGACAAGCAAGCAGGGGCTCAGAGAGACAAGGGAAGGTGTGCAGTGTCTCACACCTGGGGAGAAGCTGGTTCTACAGGGCTGGTTCTAGGAGGCCTGTGGGGTTTCTACAAATGCTCATCCTGATCTTCATGTACTGCCCAGGATGTGGGTGTCTGGGAGAAGCTGGGGAGGGAAGGAGATGTGGGAGCTCCGAGGACCCTGGCCAGCTGGGCCAGTGGTGCCTCTCCTCCTTTGAGACCCCTTTCTCCATTACCACTGCAATGCGGTTTAGCCACAGAGACTTCCTGACTGTCCTTGTGTGGCCCTCTGTGCTGCATGCAGCAACAGGGCAGAGCCCCGCCTCAGCTCTAAGCCCTGGAGATCTGTCACTAGGTTGCTTAGGACATGAAATCACACATGGCTGTCCCTGCTTCAGATGCTTTACCCAGCCACACATCCAGTGTTCGAGGTAGGAGCTCCCAGTGGGAACAGCCTTGCCACATCTTCCACAAGAGGCGTGAGAGTATGGCCACCCAAAGCAGTCTGCACAGATTTCCCCAGGCATTTATGACACCCCATCCTTACACTCAGCCGCACACTCACCCCACAGCAGCCTTGGAAGCTTCCTAGCCCTGACTCCAGCGTGTTCCACTTGGCTTTCATAGAAATGACATGTTCCTTTTCTAACCATAGTAAATCAGGCAGTCAATGTACAGAAAGCTTAATTAAATTACCTAATTCCAGCACTAAGCACAGCTGGTACCGCAGGGCTGGGAACAGACGCTGCCACTTGTGGATGATGGGACAGAACTGTGGGATCCGTGGTGGGCAGGGATGGGTGTGCAGGACTGGACCTGGGAGAGGACAGGCCCTGAGCTCAGCGTGGCCTCTCAGGCATGTCTGCAGCTGCGTCTGTAGATGGACTCCCTCCCCCTTCAGAGCTGTGTCTATGGGTAGACTCCCTCCCTCTTCAGGAACCCACTGGGGTTCCACACTAAGCTCACAGTATGCTTTCCATTGAGGCAGCTGGTGTAGGCTGGATTGTAGCTATGGATCCTACCCCTCAGTTCTTTGAGTATCTAGTTGAGTAACTGGAGGTGACCACCTTTTCAGGTTGAGATCTCTAACTTGCTCAACTCTGACCGTCAGAGAGAGAAGATGAGCAGGAATTCCGTTCAAGGACAGATAGGACTCTTCCATTAATTCATGGAGGAGCCAGTATTGAAGCAAAGGTTGGGTGGAGCCCAGGTTTCTTTGTGAGTGTGTGGGTAGGGTGGGGTGTGGCTGTGACCACATGTGTGCACTTGTGTAAAGCCAGAGGCCAAACTTGGGTGCCGCCCCGAGCGCGCGTGCATGTGTGCGTGCGTGTGTGTGTGTGTGTGTGTGTGTGTGTGTGTGTGTGAAAGAGGAAGGAGAGTGAGTGTGCATGCATGTATGTGTGTATGTGTGTGATATTATTTGAGACACTTGGAAAACATGTTCTTGGAATTGGGTCTGGTGATCTGAGAAGAGGTACTTGTATAAATTTTGTTGGTGTCTTTGAGACAGAATTTCACTACGTAGCCTTGGATAGCCTTGAACTCACAACACTTCTCTCTCAGCCTTCTAGATTTTAGGATGATAGGTGGGCACGATATCTTGCCTTGTCACATTTGTTATTTTTGACAAAAACTTACCACGGGAGAATGTACCTATACGGCCCATGTTACGGTCCTACCAGTGATGACAGGGATGTCCCCAGTAGGAAGGGACTAATAAGCAATGACGGTGGAAGGTCCTATCTCCACTCTTTGCAGCCATGATGGGGGCACCCTGTTGACACTCCCAAGCAGTGATGGCCGCATGTCCCACCTCCACTCTCGCCAGCTGTGGCTGGGCACCCTGTCCCTCTCCTTGGCAGCACTACCGTACCAAGCTTGCTGCCCTCTGCCACTCTGCAAGTACCTCTGCAGGACTTGATAAGAGCCCAGCTGCACAGGGCAGGCTATCTGTGTCCCACATGCCTGAGACCATGTGCAACAGCAGGGTCCTGGTCACTCTTCCCTGCAGAGTGCCTGTCACTGTAGAAGGGGATAAGGATTGGTAGTGAAGGACAGAGTCCCTGCCCCTGGGAAGGGCTACATCCCTCTGTGGCCAGCTCCGCACCTCCCCTGGGTTTGTCCACGGGTTGTCCCCTGCTTGTGGTCATTCAACGGTGATGAGAGAACCAGGTGTATTGGTGGGAGTAGTTGGGGTTGGCCTGCTTTCTTCTGAGCCTCACAAAGGTCTGGAGTCAGTCTCCTGGACAGAAGGAATGGCATGCACAGAAGTCGTGAGGTGGGAGCAAGCTTGGTGAGCTTTGTTTCTGACTGTGTGTGTGCCTCCAGACTCATACGTCAATGCCTACTCCCTGGTGCAATGGTGTTTGGGGTGGAACTTTGGGAAAGTAATTAGGGTCTCGTAGGGAGGAGATCAGGGATTGGTGCTTGTGTTAATTTTGTGACTGTGGCCAAACACCTGACCAAATCGAGTTAAGGAAGGAAAGACCTGCTGTGGCTCATGGTATAGAAGTCCAGTCCTTCGCCACTGGCACGTCACCATCACCATCACCATCGCTATGAAGTCATGGTGACAGGAGTGTGAGGCAGCTGGTACGTCACAGTCAGGAAGCATGAGATGAATGCTGGTGCTCCGCTCACTGTTTCCTTTCTCACGGCCGCAGCCTGTGGGGTGGTGCTGCCCTCATTCAGGGCATGCCTTCCCCGCTCAGTTAAACTTCTGGAAACATCCTCACAAACACACCCAGAAGTGTGTCTTCTAAATGATTTCAAGTCCAGTCAAGCTGACAATGAAGACGAACCATCACAGCCTCCTATCAGAGTTCCCAGGGACACCGCCCCTCCCTCCATGTGTGAGCGAGAGAATGCGCTTGATACCCAGTCCACTGGTACCTAGGCTTAGTCTTCCCAGACTCCAGAAATGTGAGATACATGGTTGTTTCTGTGGTTTATCACACACTCTGGTCATGGTTTATTGTTATGGTAGGCAAAGAGTAAGCCGGCAAGTTGGCCAGAGCAAGAGAAGAAAGGCCAGAGAAGGAGGCAGCAGAGAACAGGAGACAGGAGGGAGCCAGGGAGGGTATGGCAAGGGGGGCTGGGGCACTGCTCCTGAGAGGGCTTTCTGCTAGTCCGGTGCATGTCCCCTTGGCCTCCCCCCAGGGTTCCTGGTATGGAGTGGGTAAGTATGGGGCTCTTCAGTGACTATAGGTCCAGGCTGGGTGAGCACAAGTGCTTTGGTGGCCCTGACCTGGGCCACCGTGGGACAGTGCTGGTTCCTCCTGGCTAGTCTCAGCCTTGTCTGAGACCAGAGGGCCAAGCAGGGTGGCAGGGATCTGGTCAGGTATAGGCTGCGCTTTGCCCTCTGCCCTTTGTCCTCAGCAGCACCTTGCTGACCAGCTTGAGCCATATCTGTGCCTTGTTCTACCCCTTGCATGGGGACAAGAGGGGACCGTGCATATACCTTTTAGTAAGTCACCTCTGAGCTGACAGGCCTGTCCTGTCTCAACACTCAGTTGGTGCTGTCTTGGCAGTCACCTCCTTACACTCGCTGCTCTACCCTGGCTCTCTGCCACATGGTACAATCCTCCCTTCAGAGTCAGAACCTGGCAGGTGGCATTTAGAATAATTTTCTCTTTTTCCCTAAGAAGAAATAACTCTCCACAGGCAGTTTACATGTGAGGTCCCAAGGGTGGGTGACCTGTCCTTCCTCCCCAGCCAGGTGCCCCCAGTGCTACTCCTTCCAGTCTCAGGCATCTCCTGAGGACCTGAGAGTCTCCTCCTAGAGGATTCTCTAGT
>CABHPQ010159205.1:2262-31445 GCA_902168405.1 Peromyscus aztecus
TTTTAGACAGGGTTTCTCTGTGTAACCACTCTGGCTGTCCTGGAACTCGCTCTGTAGAACAGGGTGGCCTCAAATTCAAAGAGATCCACCTGTCTTTGCCTCCCAAGGGCTGGGATTAAAGGCGTGTGCCACCACCTTATTTTTTGAGACCGTCACTGCTTACCGAAAGTGGAGCTCACTGATTGGTTAGATTTGGTAGGTAAACCCTGGGGACTCTCCAGTCCCGTCCACCCCCCACCCCTAACCAGCGCTAAGATCAAACTCAGGTCCTCACGCTTGATTGGCAAGTACTTTAACAACTGGGCCAAATGGTTACATCTTCAAGATTGCTTCCGTGTAAAGAGGAGCAAAATTTAGTAGAATACTTAATGTGTGGCCAAATGCTTGCTGGACTTTTCCTATATGGCTAGTCTCTGGGGATATAAGCCAGTGTGGGCTGGCTTAACTATTGCAGAAATGGACTTGAGTGGGAAAGCCTGGAAGAATTGAGGTGGGAATGAAGTTCATTGAGAAGCCCTATCTGTGTGGAAGATCTCGCAGACTTCCTGACTGGAGAGTGGGAGAGTGGTATGTTGCATATCAGGAGCTAGATTATATCTTGAATTATCTCTAGTTTTCAGAATAGCCATTTACTGTAACTACTGTATCTGATCTAACATCTCTGTGACTATTAGGTAAAACCGATACCTGTTCTTAGTCTCATTTAATGAAAGAATTTAAGAATGGATTCAAAGGGAACCTCAAGGACAATTGTATTAGAGTCTAAAAGAAAAACCCTAGGGCACGCTGCTGTAAACCTTAGCTGGAGAAAGAGGATGGAGAGGAGAAGCCATTCCTTGTAAAGAGGCCTGGAGGTCAGTCACATCCCATCGTTTGAACAGGAATGGCCCCCACAGGATCATATATTTGAATGCTTGGTCATTAGGGAGTTTAGGAGAGAGAGATTTTGAGAGATGTGTGGTCTTGTTGAAGGAAGTTGGGGGTGCACGTTGGGGTTTCAAGAGCTCAAGCCAGGTCCAGTGTCTCTCTCTTCCTGCTACCTGCAGATCCAGATGTAGAACTCTCAACCTCTCTAGCACCATGTCTGCCTGTGTGCCTCCATGCTCCCTGCCATGACCATAACGGACTAAACCTTTGAAACTGTAAGCAAGCTCCAATTAAAAGCCTCCTTTTATAAGGAGTTGCCATGGTGTCTTAGTTAGGGTTTCTATTGCTGTGAAGAGACCCCATGACCACAGCAACTCTTATAAAGGGAAACATTTAACACACTTCCCCCAAAAAGGTCACACCTACCTCAACAAGACCACACCTCCTAATAATGCCACTCTCTATGAGCCTTTGGGGGACTATTTGCATTCAAACCACCACACATGGTCTTGGCATGTCTTCACAGCAATAGAACACTGACTAAGACAGCAGACAAGTAGTTACATGGTGGGTGGGAGAGCTTGAGAGAAAGAGTAAGAAAGCCCCAAGTGTTGGGGAAAGCCAAGCCATTATGGAAAGTATTGTTAGAAAAGAATAAAAAAGAAGAAAAGGAGAAATTACAATTTTCTGAATAATCCAGATAAGTGGACAGACTTGGGAAACTGCATAACTTCGGCCTGTAAAGCTACCATATTGGAGCATGGGAGGAGGTGGTGGTGGTGTGTGTGGGGCCTTTCTCGGGTTCCTTGTGGCTTTACCCAGCAGATCCACATAGAGGATGATTAGGACCACGGGCCTGAGTGCAGGTGGCTGAGATGGTCTGCACTTGGCTGTGCTGGAGGAGGAGGTCATTTGCTCCACCCCCTTGGCGTCTCTATAAAAACCCTGGGGCAGAGACAGTCGGGGGCCCGTTGGAATAGGTTCCAGGCCCTCCTGAGGCTATCCTTTGTTTTCTATCTGTTTATCTCCGCAAGATTCTCCGCAATAAATCCTTCTATCTAATATTTCCTGCTGCTCACACTCAAGAAAACTCTGGGAAGCTGTGGGGTTGGTGGGAAAACGCCCCACAGTGATAGTGGCGGTGGCAGTGGCGGCTTGGAATTCTGGGAAGGAAAATTACAGTACCACATCTTTCCTGTTTTGCTTGTCAGTGGAGAGCATGACGAGGGGTGTGTGTGTGCGTGTGTGTGTGTGTGTGTGTGTGTGTGTGTGTGTGTGTGTGTGTGCCAGTATATTAAGGATCAAGCTGTGTTTCCTTGAAGCTGTGTTAGGAAGGAGCCCTAGGACAGCACTCTTTGGAGAGGTTATTTTGGGCAGTCATGTTACTTCATGCTAGGGTGGGGTCACATGGGGGATAAGATGAGGAAGGAAGGAGACAGCTGTGGTGGGTGGTAGCTGTTTAGGAACAATCTTTTTGTTGTGTGTTCAAGTTCAAATCAGAGGGCCCTCAAACAGCTCCTAAGCACTGGTCACAAACTAACGTTCTCCACCTAGGCTATCCGTCTTGTCTAAGTTTCATAGCTTTGGAAGCTGGGGAGGCCACATGTGACAAGATGTGAGCCCTGCCTGGGACATAGAAGAGGCTGTTTCAGAGATATAAATACAGGCAGGAAATAATTCTAGTGAGGTTTTAGAGTAGGACTCCAATAGATCAAGGTGTGGTTCCAAGAGCATCTGCCCCGAGACCATACAATTATTAAAACAAAGAAATTCCCTAAGGACAAAAAATATTGACTGACATGATAGCACCATGACCCTTTTGGAGATACTGAATGCACACGAGTGTCTTGAAGCTCTTGAGAAGTTTTAGAGACACACAAAGCTATTCACCCATACGTTGCTTCTTAAATTTCTCCTAGAAACTTTTTTTGTTCCTTCCAGAGAAACAGGGACACTCTACTAGTGTCCAATGGAACCACACTGCCCCCTGTGGCCCAAACCATCTGGGATGAGGACAGTACTCTTCCTCTGTGTGCTTGGGAAACAGCTTGGAGCTGGGAAACAGTGTGGCCAGTATGGCTCCCTTCTAGGACATTGTCCACGTGGCAGGGCTGTCATGTTCCTGACATATCAGGTCTGCAGACTGTGGCCTTGAGGCAGAGCAGCAGTGGTGTGAGGCTGTGTCTCTTCTTCCCTTTGGGATGAGGCTCTGGATTCTGAGTTGTAGTGCTGGCAGGTGATCTCTGTTACTAAACTTTGCAGTTTCAGCCTTTCATGGTCTTCTGTCCCTCACTCCCCTCCCCACCCTGCAGCCCAAAACATCCTTCACCGCTGCTATTGGCTAACTGCTTCCCTGGCTGCCTTTGAAGGTCAGCTCTAGCCCATGCTTGGCTCAGCCTGAGCTCCTGCCCCTTCCTGAAGCTCTGGGTCCTTCTAGCTTTGGTCCACTGTGGAAGAGGGACTGACTTCTCCAGAACCTGTGTAAGGTCTTTGGAAGGAAGGATGTTTTCTACAGAGCTCTGGGAGCTGAGGAGACACCAGCCCTGGCTCTTCCCTTCCTGATTCTCTGTCAACCCCAATAATGTTAGGGTGCTGGGAATGCAGGCCTCTTTATCCCCTGGGTCCCTCAAGCCTGAATGCCCGTGGAACACAGTTTCCAATGAACCTGGAAATGTTCCTGCAACATTGAGTTCTGAGCTGAAGAGAATCAAACTTCATTTTCTAAGCTGCTGAGTTCTTGAAAATGGAATTGACAGGGACCTCGGACTATAGCCCCAAGGACTTGGGCCTTGAATTGACCGTCTTAGGTACTGTCCCTGGACAGGCCATCCTGTCCTCAGCCCCAGTCTATCTCTGGGCACAAGGCCAGAAGCTTTCTTACTCTGGGGGACTCAGGGCAAGCAATTCTGTGTGTTCAGGGTGAAGGATGTTCAAATGAAAATACCCAGGTGAATGTCTCTCAGTCATACACTTACCATGGCACACTGGTAACTATATTCAGAGGTAAATATATCCAGAGGTTCCATGGGTTCCTAGCACACAACTTCCAACTACCCGTAAATACACTCCTAGGGAATCCAATGCCCTCTGGCCTCTGTGGTGCATTTAAACTCACAAAGACACACACGCACACACATAAATATAAAACTTTTGTTATTGTTATTTTGAGACAGGGTTTCTCTGTGTAACAGTCCTGACTGTCCTGGAACTTGCTCTGTAGATCAGGCTGGCCTCGAACTCACAGAGATCCACCCGCCTCTGCCTCCTAAGTGCTGGGATTAAAGGCGTGCGCCACCACCGCCCAGCAAATACAAAACTTTTTAAAAGAGCTATGGTCTGAAAAAAGGATTCCAAAGTAGGACTGTGGAAGCACCCAGTGGGAATCCACCAGTGGCTAAGCAGCAGATGAAGGTGTTTAGTCAGTGACCTCTGGACGCCCCTTCCCTGCCACAAACCTATGGAATGGAATGGAACGGTCCTGTGGTCCTGTGGTCTCCCCTCCTCCCAACCCCTGCATCCCTCATTGCTCAGTGGTCTGTAGCACGAGCCAGGCTCTGCCCCATGTATGTATGGTCCCCTCCACAGTCCTTCTCCCACCTCTGTGTGATTTCCGTCCTGCAGGTCAGGCCTTCATAGGGGATCTCCACAGACTGACAGTTAAGACAAGAGCTTTGCATGGTCCAGCTAGCCTGGTGTATGCAGCATAGAACAAGAAACCTATTCTCAAACGGGGTGGAAGGCAAGAACCAATATCCAAGTTTGTTCTCTGATCTCCACACATGCATGTGGCATACACAAACTTTCATACACATGGCACATGCATGCACGCATGCACACACACACACATTTTTTAAAGTCTGATATGAAAACCTACTAGTGTAGAGGCTTTCTAAAGGAAATTTAGAATATTCAAAGGAATTTAAATGGAGTCACCATATAATGGGGGAGAGAATACCCAAATTAGACATCCTATGCTACCAAATAAAACCCCTAGTACCAGGAGTAGGTTACATCTTTTTGTTCTGTTGGTCAAAGGGGTCCCACAGACACATACCCTAAACACTCCAGGCTACTGTCTATGCTGTGGTTACTCTCTACAACGTGACAGTCAGACTCTCCTGCTGAAGACGCCACATACTTAAGGCATAGAACATGGAGAAATCTAGTCGGCACTCACTGGGAAGCTTCACCCCTACTGGCTAGCATTCACCGAGCTAGATGTGCTACACACACTCCTGGAGAACAGCCGTCATCAATGTCACCCAGTTATGGACCCTATGAGCTATAGTAATGACCTGCCTGCAAGACAGCCCACCGGCACACTAGTGGTAAAAGTGTTAGCGGAGTAACCAACCACTTTTTGATTGGACTTAAGGCCCACTCCATGAGATGGAACTCATACCTGATACTATTGATGAGGCCAAGAACCTGAAACTAGATAGATCATTGGCCCATGGGAAAACCTACTACTCTTCTACAAAATGAAGATAGCAATAACACAACTCCTAATGACATACTACCCTACCCTTACATCAGTGTATCACTGGACTCTCATTGGACAATCTTCTTTTTGCAGTAGATGGTAATAAACACAGAGACCCGTCACTGGGCAATGTATAGAGAGTGAGATGGAGTGCTCAGCCCTGAATGAGGTGATTATCACATCCTTCCTCTCAAGGCTCAAGGATCTATGAAGAAGAGGGTTGGAAGGACTCTAAGAACCAGAAGTGGGGGATGATGTTCCAGACAAACAAGGGCAGATGCACACATGAACTCACAGAGACTATACCAGCGCACAAGACCAGCACGAGCTCAAGTCAGACAAAATGTCAGCATGAGGGAGAAGAAGCGAGCACCAAGTCCCAACCTTCACCAAGAAGCTATTCCCCAATGATTAGAGCTGGGAGGAAATCAGTTTTCTTCAGTGGAGTGACACTGAATATATCAACCACACTCCAGCGCAGGCCCCATGCTCAGGAGCAGCTGTTCAACACAAACCAAAGTCTACATTCTTTAGTCTTCTCTTTTTAAGAGAAAAAAAGAATGTGAAGCTGGGTGTGTAGGAATGGGGGAGGATCTGAGAGGAGTCGGGGTATGGGAAATGTGATAAAAACATACCGTAAAAGGACTGGGGAGAGGCTTGTGGTTAAGAGCATTGGCTGCTCTTCCAGAGGACTGAGCTTTGGTTCCCAACACCAAAACAGTGATTCACAACCATCTGTAACTTCAGTTCCTGGGGATTCAATGGCATCTTCTGACCTCTACAGGGACCAGGCATGCATGTGGCACACATACACACCCACAGGCAAAAAACTTACATACATAGAAATAAAACCATAAATAAATCTTTGAAAATGTAGGAAATTATCAAAGAATTAAACATTTAAAAGGTCTGTAAACAAATAGACAAACAAACATGTCATGAGTTTGGAAAGACCAACATGGAACTTGGTCCTTTGTTAGTTGGGTGACCTTAACAGAGTATCTGGGAGATCCCAGCTGTATTAGCTATGCACACGGATAGTTACTCAACCTCTCTGCTTTGGCCTTACATCTACAAAATGGGGATAAGACTACCTGCGCATCTTACTATGAGGAATAAGTAGGGGTACTAGAGTGTTAGCTACCTAACATCTGCTTCCCTGTCCTCATTGGTGGTAGTTCTCTCCCTCTACTGTATCCCCACCTTGGAGAGCTCTGAGACCTCAATCTGACGTGTGGTCTTGTCCTCCTCCTCTCTGTACCTCTCCAAGCCATGGACTCACTGGATTGTTCCTCGTTCCCCTAAGCCATTGTCCCATTAAATTCAGGCCATTGCACTTATAACCCCACTGCTTGAAGCATCGCCCTTCACTCCTGTGAAACTCCAGTGCACAGCAATCAGGCAAATGCCATCCTCTGGGAAGCCTGTGAAACTCCAGTGCACAGCAATCAGGCAAACGCCATCCTCTGGGAAGCCTTTCCCACCTTCAGAGCAGTACCCTATTAGTCCCATTTCTCTGGGTCCAGTGTTCCGAATTGTGGCCATCTCTGGGACTATGAGTTGGGCTCTAATGTCCTGGGCACAGCAGGTGCTGGGGTTTGCAGGTAAGGTCTTTGTTGGCTTTTGACCTGAGTTGATTTTGTGCACAGAGGATGTGAGTTTTGATAGTTACCAGCCAACCTCACCCAGCTACCTCCTGCCTCCCTAAGTCTCGGGCTGTCCCTTTGAGGAATGGCCATATGCCTTTCCTAGACTGCTGAGCACTGAGGTATGTGGCTGGCAGCACAGGGTTGGCACTCAGGAGACCCAGCAGATGGCAGCCTCTCACCCCACTTCCTGGTCTGCCCTCAGGCTTCTCACTTTTGTTTGGGTGGTGGTCAGCCCTAACCCCACTGTTGTTCGTATTAAGTCAGAGATATGAAACCTTATTACCAATTGGCTTAGAAAGTGAGTTAAAGAGTTCTCTTAATAGTTGGTGGCCATCCCAACGTCACTTTTGGTTGCTATGGTGATTCTTTGACAACCCCATCTTGCAGATTAGAAATGCTTCATATTTTTCTAAATCTGGCTGCCCTGACAAGGACTCCTGGCCAAGGATCTACCCCCTCAGACAGGAAGGAAGGCTGGAGGTGACATTTTTGGTCTCAGCTGTCACAAATGAACCTAATCTTCCTGTGGTGGGTCTCCAGGTCAAGTGTTTCATATGCACCCTTTGGTATTTAGAAGTCCAGTCTTCCAGTGATGTCCAAGGTCAGAAGGCTGAGCTACCTGTGCAGGAAGCCTGCTTGTTTCAAAGTGAAGAAGAAACAGACATCTTCTTATCTTACCCAGTCTATCTTCTGGTGTCAGCAAAGCTGAACAGAATTGGGTGGCACCCTGTGGCTTTCTGATTGACTACTGGTCGTATCCCTCACTTCCATACACATGCTCGCGTGTGGGCACACACACACACTCTCTCGCTCGCACGCACACGCACACACACACTTGGTTACTATGGAGATGGCTGGCTCAGGGCAGACTCTCTCCCCCATGACGAAGACACTCTCTTCCCTCTTTTTTGTCTCCCTCCCGTTGCCATGAAACCTTCACACAAGTTCATTCCTTTAAAAGTTTATTTCTGATGAATAAAAAAAATAATTTATGTGATTAGATAAATTAATTTATGTGATTAAACATTATGACAAGGGCAGAGCTTCTCTTTCCTGTCTTCTGGTGGACACGGCTGCAGAGGGGGTCGCATGCTGTTGCTCCCTGGTAGGCAGGGAGCTGGGTTCCAGGGAAGACCAGATAGAACCTAGCCTGGTCCACAGAAAAACATCAGCTCTTCATGGTCTGTGCAGACTAACAGAAGGTCTGTCTTCATGCTCATTCCCAATGACCAACCTCAACACACCAAGCACATGCTCAGAGCAATGGAACAGTGGTGTCGGGGATTTGCAGGGGATGCTTTCTCTAACAGAGGCTGCTGACCCTACCGGCAGAGAGGTAAGACCTGAGCGGCCAGCACAGCCCCCAAGACCCCTGGCTTTCAGGACTCTGGGAACTATGGCCTCTCAGCCTGAAAGTGGACGTTTCCTTCCTGTTCCTTGCATTTCTTGAATCTCTTACAAGTATCCGTCCCCTCAGTCACAGGGGGTTTGAGCAGAGCACACAGATAATTTGTGCTGTGATCTGAAGCCATAAGTCCCAGAGGTACTGCTGTAGCCCAGAGCTCAGGGAGATTTTGGGGACCACCTGCCAGCAAGGAAAGAGGGGGAACAGAGAGCATGTCTTACCACCTCTGCCCTGGTTCCTTCATAAGGTTTTGGTTCTGGAGTCACTGAGGAGGGGGGATTAAATACATTCTTTTAGGAGGCGGTATATTTTGGCTATACTTCGTGTGTTGCTGGGAACAAACCCAGGGCCTTGCACTTACTAGGCAAGCATTCTAACACTAAGCTACACCCACTAGCCTTTGGTTTTCTGAGACAGGATCTTGCTACCCAGCCCAGGCTGACCTTAAACTTGTGATCCTCTTGCCTCCACCTCCCAAGTGCTGGGATTGTAAATGTATGCCACCACACCTGGTCAGGCTGTTTTCAACAAATCAGGGGTTGGTTTCAGTTGGCCGCACTCTCACCAGCTGGTAGAGTACGCAGAAGACAAGCAGATGAGTCTGATGAGAAGCTTAGGGGCTTTTCTGGATTAAGAGTATACGCCAGCAGATCTGCCGGTGGCTTAGCTCTGAAAGGCTGTGCACAGATGGAAGCCTGGGCAGCTGCCTCTGAAAACCACAGTGACAACTGGCAGACTGGCCAGGTCTTAAGTATCTGTTTATGATGACTTCCAAGACCACCCCCAACTGGCCAGTGGAAGCGTTGCCCAGGGCTATCTGACCAAACAAGGTTTTTGCATCCTGATCCAAAGACTTCTGAAAGGCAGAAGTGAGCTAGATGCAATTTCCCAGCCACCAGGCACATCCCCCCCCTTTGATGGACAGAAAGATCGGTCTAAGGATTCCAAACCCAACATCAGCTTCCCTTCCCTTCTGGGATAGAGGTAGGAGAGCACCCATCTGCATACCTAGTTCCCCTCTCACAGAGGGATACATTTCATGCTCCAGGCCTTGGGCCATTTTTGCCTTGAAACTACTCCAAAATGCAACTCACTGCATCTGCATTCTTTCTCCCTTAGGAGTCAGAAGTCCCCTCAGTGCCTCTGGGGACACCACCAGCACCATTTATTAAGTAATGCCCATAGTCCAGTATTTCATCCATTTTATGAAACGAGGAGAGGCCCAGCCAGCCACAAGGACATTGGCATACATGGATGCAGCATGGGCAAGCAAGGGACAGGTGAGACATGGGACCATGGCAGGTGATGCCTGGGAACCACCTCCCCCTAAAGTTCCTGGGGTGCATCACTCCAGACAGGAGGGCAGACTCCTCCTGAAACTCCTCTCAGATGGAAAGGGCAGCCCTTTGCATTTGTTAGAGAGATTTCTTCTCCGGTATCCACTTCTGTGAAGGTTTTAAACAACCCTGGGGCAAGGACAGAGAACTCACTGTCTGTTCCTGCCCTGCCCCTGGAAAGTCCAATGTGACAAGGGACAGGTGTAAGAGGGATGAGGAGCAGCTGCCCGGAAGCAGACCTACAGGACAGAGGGTGAGCAGGCTGCAGGGAGGCCTCCTGTCCCACTACGTGAGGACATTATCCCATCTTAATCATGAACTTCGGGGTCTGACTTAATCGTTTTGGAAAGCACCCCGCAGAGACATGAAGAGTCACAAAGATGGTGAGCAAGGCCTTCCGCTCTCCCGTGCGCAGCCAGGGCTCCGCAGCACGCCTCCTCTATTGGACCGGATGCCTGCACACCCTCACTCCCTCCATATGCGTTCTCCATTTGCTTCGCACTCACACCACACTTTGCATAGCCTTCTACCTGTCTGAGAAGAATCCCTTCGTGAGGCACTTATACGTCTCTATACATCTGGGAAACTGTCAGAATTTAATCCCATTTTAAAACTAGCACAGAAGACTCTTCTGGCAGGGTTGAAGGTCAACTCTTTTCTTTTCTTTTTTTTTTTTTTGACCAGAGTACCAGTATTTCCTCTTTGGTAGAAATCTGGATCTAAGTGGTGAGTACAACTCACAATCTGGTTCTGGCATCATCTCACTAATGAGGGGAAGGCCTGCCTTCAGCAGCCATCAGTCTTGAAAACCATATGCCTCTATTATCTTTTTCCCCGTTTTGGAGACAGGGTCTCATGTAGCTAAAGCTGGTCTCTAACTTACTCTGTAGCCAAGGATAATCTTGAACTTTGGATTCTCCTGCCTTCATCTCCCCAGTGCTGGGATTAGAGACAGGTACCACCACACCGAGCTGAGCTACAGCCCCAGCATGCTCTACTAACTCTTATTTTCCCTTTATGAATTCATTCAAATATACTGGTGCTTGGTATTGGGCCCTTGGCCATAGGCCATTCATCCTTCATCTATCATCTTAGGTAGAGGCTCAGAGCAAGTGTAAACTCAGGGATCTATAACGTTCTTTCCAGAAGAGGGCCCTGAAAAGGAAAGGCATGAGGGGAAGAAATCTGAAGAACCGGAAGTGCAGCACCCAAATGACATACTGTGAAAACACCCATGTGACAATAAGCAGTGCTATCACAGAGGTCCATGTTGACTAGAGAGAGGGTCCATTCAGATTTTGGGAATATTAAGATACAGGGTAGGAAATGCCCTCTTGGGCTGGAAGACCGGTGACAGTTCTAAACAGCCAGCTTTCCATCTTGAACTTGGACCCTCCTAAGAGCACAGAACCTGATAATGGGGCTTGAAGGTGGGAGGCTCCTCATTCCTGCCTAAGTCCCGCCTGACTCTTCCTCCAGGGGGCGCTGCACTGAGGCCCATCAGGGACACAGTTTGTGTGTGTTCATTTGCATGAACCGAAACAGCCTTGCAGAGTTAAGGAGCCCAGGATTTTATTCCGGCCCCTGCCCACCTAACCCTGACCACTTTCCACAACTCTGCCCTTTGGATTACGGACAGGAAAAAAAAATAATAATAACTTCCATTTTTCTGGGCCACAGAATACAAGATGGGTGTAGATTGTACAAGGAGCTTACACACTGAGGCAAGAAAAGCGTGCAAATGGGGCAGGGGTTCTTCACCCCCGTGGGCAAATCAGTGCTCCAAACTTACAAGGACCTCTGTGACTCTAGATCCCAGAGTCCACCAGGGAGTGTTTCTGGCTTTACTAACAGTGTCCAACGGCAGCTTCCGCCTTCTCTCTAGAGAGAGAGTAGTTGTGTCCACAATACAGATGATGCCCGTGAGCCATTATTATTATTGTTGTTGTTGTTGTTCTTTTCCTAGTGTGATGTCACAAAGAGGCCCTGGAGCAGTCTTGTAGGACAAAGACTAGAGTGTCTGAGAATGACATAATACTGACTTTTCTCTTTTTGGTAACAGTCCATGAAATGTGCGCCCCTCTCTCCTGAGATAAAGCGAGGCACGAGGGGAGCTGGAGGAGCTGTGGGTGGGACACTGTACCGTGTGAGATCATGATCATGCAGCCGATGGTAACAGGACCGAGAAGTGAGAAAGAGACTCCAGGTGGAGGGCCAGCAGTTTCCAGGAAGTACCTGGCCCTTGGGAACACTGCACTGTCCAGTTCTTGTTGGGGGGAGGGGCGCCACCTCCCGGGGCTCGCCATCATGGGCGGGGATTAGCCCTCATCTTCCCTCAGCTCCGTGGGTAGGAATTTATACTGCTGCTGGCGGATCTGGGCCAGCTTCTTCCTGGCTTCCTCCAGCTCTCGCTCTTTCTTGAGCATCTCTTCCTGGGCTGCGATGATCTGGAAGGGAAAAACAGAAGGATGGATGTGAAGCCTTGGTGGAGGCCTTTGTCTTCCACAGCCCCTCCAATGATGGATGCAAAAGAGCATTTTTTTTTTAATTTATTTATTTGATGTGTGTTGAGGGTGTGTGCATGTGCCACAGCACACACGTAGAGGTCAGAGGACAACGTGTAGAAGTCAGTTCTCTCTGTCCCAACATGTGGGTCCTGGGAATTGAACTCAGGTCTCCAGGCCTGGCGGCACGTGCCTGTACCATACCAGCCTCTTTACTCGCTGAGCCCTAATATTGGCCAGGAACAGCATCCTTAGCTCTGAGAACCAGTCTACACCACAGCGTGGTTTTGAGACCAATGACCCAGCTGATCAGAAAAAACAAGCTGACTTCTGGGTCGGGACTTAGCAGGAAACATCTCCTGCATCCATGCCAGGCTCAGTGTCTGCACGTAAATTGCCCCATCACTTTTGTGGCAAGCCTGTGAAAGTCCTGTATGCACAATGAGGGGTCTGAGGCTGAGAGGGGCGGGCCATTGCAACGACTCAGGTCGGAGGATGGAGCTCAGGAAGCTAAAGCTAGGGCTCTCAACCACTAGGCAGTCTTCATATAGAGTTGGCCTTTAGTACTGACGGGAATGGATTCCGGGACCCTGACTAGATCCCCGAATCCATGGAGGATTAAATCCTTGATATAAAATGGCACAGTATTTGCATATAACCTATGTATCTCCTCCTGTACTTGTTATTTAGTGAGTGTATGCATGTGTCCACACATATGAAGGTTCATGTGTGTATAGGTACACATGTGCATGGGTGTGTGCGTATGTTGAGGCCAGAGGTCAACTTGGATGGCTGTTCCTCAGAGAGCCATCCACCTTGATTCTGGGGACAGTGTCTCTCAACTTTTACCTGGAACTAGGCTGCCTGTCTCTGTCTCCCCAGCATTGGTATCACATATGTGCACACCACACCTATGTTTTTTTAACATGGGATCTGGGGAGCAAACAGGTCTCCATGCATGCTTGGCAAGGACTTTACCCACTGAACCATCTCCTTAGCTCCCTCATGCACATTTTAAATAATCACCAGGGGATTTCTAAGACTGAATGTAATGTGAACACCATGCACATAGTTGCTAAACTGTGTTGTTTAAAGAATGACCAGGAAAACAGTCTGTCTATGTTCCGAATAGCGGCAGTTTTTAGCAAATATCTTTAAGCCATTGTTGGTTGAATCCAAGGATGTGAAAGTTGTGGATAGATACAAAGAACAGAATGCATGCATTTCATGCTCCTAAGGTCCAAGTCTGAGGAGTACTAGTTAACTGGTACAATGGGACTAGGGTAAGTTTGTGTTTAAGAGAGCCAAACAAGTTCCCTTCAGTGGACCCTTCCAGAATGTTCACTATGCCAACAAGTTTATTGATCAAGGTGGGGGTACTGGGCACAGTAGTTTTTCCCAGATTTAATTGATCGGGGACCCTTTTATGTGAGACTTCTAAAGGAACAAGTGAATGAAAAATACTTTCTGGCACAACAACATGGTGTACAGCCAAAACTGGGTGTGGTACGGAGAGTCCAGGCAGGTATGAGGAATGCCTTGGTGCTGCTAAGAACAACAGCCCCATGTAACAGATATATCTAACACATCCAAAGCCTGCAGGCCTGGCTTCCTGGCTTTTCCTCTTTACTTCCACATGAGACCACAGTCCTGCCTAAGGAATTGCCAGTCTTCTCCTAACAGTTCCGGGAGGAAGCAGGGACTCCATTCTGCCCGTGGAGGGCTTGCCAGGGCAGCAGTCCCAAAGACGTCCTGCTGTACTCTAGGCTAGTCTGTTCCTTTCTCTCTCTATAATAGAATACTTGAATTTCAGCTAGGTACCTGACTACCCAGAAAAGAACCCCACATTTCCCATCCTCCTGTGACTATGTTGACCAACAGTATGGGAGAGGAAGTGAGGTTTGTGAAGTCCAGCGCTTGCTCCTTTCCCTCTTGCTGACAGATGGGACACTGAAGTTGCTAACTAAGCCATCTTGGACCCAGTTGCCAGGGGCAGCATCTAGGGAGGGAGGGATAAGGTGCAGTCTGGGTCTCAAACACGGCAGAAACATCACACCTTTCCTAAACGGCTTATCCCCAGGTACATATACAGAAGAGGTGAACTTGCATCCTGTTTAAGGCACTGTTCTGTTGGGCATCTGTTAAAAATCTAACCCTCGTCCTGGCAGGTACACGGTTACTGTGTGTTTAGCCACACTCACCTGAGCGATGCCTCCCACAAACTTGGTTTTCACAACAACATCATCCTCATCCGCTTTGCCGAAGGCTGCCTTCTGGGCTGCACGGACAAGATTGTCTGAGGCTCTTTTCACGGCATTTCCTGCCGCCTAGAGAAGGAACAGGACACACGTGGCATTGTTAGCGACAGCACATGGGTCCGGCAAGAACAGACATGAAGTTCATGAGATCACGTTATAACACACACATTTCCCGGAGCCCGAGAGTACCCATCGTTCTGTCTACATACCAACCTCTGCAACCCTGATGCCTATCTGACTACAGATCTTTCAGAGATGAATTGAAATACAGTTCTGGCTCCCCAAAATCACATGCTTTTTTTTTTTTTTTTTTAAAATACTTGTGTGTGTTTATGTGGGGTGCACGTGTGTGGATATTGAAGCCAGAGAATAATTTCAGGAATGCCACCTACTTCCTTTGAGACAGGGTCCCTTAGTGGGTCGGAAGCTCACCAATTAGGTTAGACTGGCTTGTCGGTGAGTCCCAGGGATGCTTTTGTTTCTGCCTTTCCAGCATTGTTGGAATTACAAACATACGCTACCACGCTCAGCTTTCTTAGGTGGGCTATGGGGATCAAGTTCAGGGCCTCACACTTACAAAGGGAACGCGTTATTGACTGAGCTGTTTCTCTGGCCTGAGCCCTTGCTTTTGATGGGGAAGGACGATCATACAAGTAGCATATGCATGTCATACAAGTACACTCGGGGCTGCCTCCTTAGTCTGGAAAACCACTGCCCTGTGGCCCTAACTTCACATGCGTTTGAAGTCTTGGCCCCAGATTTCCTGATTTCCTACATGCCATGGCACTGCTCACGTTCCCTTATCAACGTCCTTGGGTGTTCCGTGCTGACTTTGTTACTGCCTTTACCATCCTTGGGACAACTCCAGTCCGGGCAGCAACAACTTGAGGGGAGGGGCCTACCCAAACCATTTGAACCCTCAGAACCGGCTACAGAGGCTGATCAGAGTTGAGATTCACGGGAGGTTTCCTGAGGGAATGGAGGGCTGTGAATGTACAAGCCAGGGAGCATGCGCTCTTATGTGTGGGGTTGAGTCTTGTGAGTCATGGACTTTATGGATATACTTTAAGTCCCAGCTAGGCTTAAGCTTTATGAACACGGATGCAGTTACTGCTGGAGACACATCTAGGGTGTCTGTCAACAGGAGTCTCTATCTTTTTACTACCGACTCCGGTCCATTCTGGTTTACTCTTTCGCGTGCTTGAGTCCACACATGTGCATACGTATGGAGGTCAGACACTGGCTGGCCAGTGAGCCTCAGGGATCTTCCTGTTTCTGCCTCCTTCACACCGGGGTTACAGGCACATGCCACTGTGTCTGGCTTTTTTGTGGGTGCTGCAATGGAATTCAGATCCTCACGCTTGTACATGCAAGTGCTTTACCCACAGAGGCATCTCCTCCGTCCCCTAGTTTACTCTCGATCCTCAGGGAGCAGGACCCTGGGGAACTGTCCTCTGCCAGCTGCCGTCTGGAATTATCTTTTAGTGGTGATGAAAGCTTCATTAAATCTCCTACGTTCCTTGCTCATCTCTCTCAGAGGCAAGAGTTTAGGTCCAAGGGATAGCTATGACTTTGAATCCCTGATCTTCCAGCTTCCACCTCCCATGTACTGCTTTCACAGGCTTACATGACCAACCCTGTTCATGTGGTATTAGGGATTGAATCCAAGGCTGAATTCATGCTTAAAATCATAGGAGACCTCTGAGTCTGTAAGAAGCATCTGGACTCTCTGCCCTTCTGATTTTATTCATGGTGTATAATATATCAGACACTTTAAGCAATACAAATGATCTATATAATAACACTTATCATAGCAAAATTCTTGAAAGCTGGCAACAAATACAATGTCTGAAGCATGGGGGGAACTGGCATGATCAGCTGATGCAAAACCATGCAATCACTGAAAAACGAGACTCATGAAGAATGGAGTCTCCACCTCGAGGAAAAATGTGCACGATGGTATGTATGCAACAAGAAAGCAGATGTGTTTTGCTATGACCACAACCAGACAATCGTCTCATGTAGATGACAAGGGGGACAGAGAACAAACACTTGGCATGTGGGGGCACTGAGGCAATGCAGTTTTTTTTAATTATTCAAATGTTCCCTTCATTGTGTTTAAAACAATTTTTAAGTTCCATATACATATGGTGTGTGTGTGTGTGTGTGTGTGTGTGTGTGTGTGTGTGTGTGTGTGTAAGCCTGAGGTCTGAAGACAACTTGTGGGAGTCAGTTCTCGCCTCCCACCATGTAGATTCTGGGGATCGAACTTAGGTCATCAGGCTTGACAGCAAGCACCTTTACCCACTGAGCCATCTTTATAGACCTCAAACAATTTTAAAATTAAAACAATCAGAACAATGCGTACGCACGTTGAAGAACTTGATTGTTATAAACATACTCTCTAGGTTCTGGGAAGGAAACCATAGCAACTTTCTTAAATCTCCTCTGGGCTTTCTCTCCCTGCTTGAGCAAACACTACCTGAGGGCCTCCACTGAATCAGGTGCCGTGATGAAGATGGGGTACCTGAGATGCTCACGGCTTTGACACAGAAAAATAAAGGCAGAGGTGCCATGGGACAGGAGCCATAAGAGTGGCCAGGCCAGGGGCTCTGGCAGGACAGAAGACGGACTCAGGAAGAGTTTCCCAAAAGAGGTGACTCCGAGTTCAGTTACAGAAGATGAACAGGAGTTCGCTGGATTGGGCTGATGAGAAGCCAGACCATTCCAAGTGAGTGATGGCCCACGGGCACCAGTGCAGAGGGCCCAGGTGCTGTGTGGATGTGGTGGGCAGTGGTTGTGGGATGCACGATGCAGATGGCAGAGGATGAGGCTGGAGAGAGACAGAACTGGCTGATGCAAAGCCTGGTGGGTCATGCCAAAGAAGTGAGACGGTCCCCTTTGGAGACACTTACCCGCTCCAACAGGAGTATTTTCCCACCAGCATCAGTGACCATTACCTGTAGCCGCTTCATGGCCTCTGAATCCTGGTCGGCCTTCACCTTGCAGGCCACCAGCAGCTGAGCGGTCGAAGCTGCGACCTGCTTAGCAGATGAGATGAGCTTTTCCTCGCTGGCATGTCCCTGAACAGAGGCATTGGCTGCCTCACAGAGACTGCTGGTTGCTGCCGCCACCATCCGGGCCTGAGGACAGTCAACAGAGAAGTGACCCAAGGCCCCAAACCTCCCTGTGGGAATCCACAAAACCAATGAAGAGTAAGGAGAAGAGGACTCACAGCAGAGATCAGTCCCTGGGACCACTGTCCATCGTCAGCAGCGTTGGCAGGGATGGAGCCCACCTGTTGAACAGGGGAGGGAAGTGCGCATGAGCAAGGTGACCTGCAGCCACCCCAGACCCTCCTGTGCCCTGCAACTGGACATACAGCACTGTCTGGTTACCTTCACCAATTAGCACTGACCTTGGAATGGACCAATCACTCCTCTCACGGGATCCCAGCCACAGATCCATTGGGTCAGTGTAGGCTGGCCGGTATTGACTGGCCTCATATATACAAAGGACATTGCTCCCCCTTGGCTGCTGGATAGCACATTTCTAGGACATGATGGTTTGGGGCTATCTTTGATGCTGACTTGCTCTGTTACCTTTCCTTTGTTATAAACACTGATGCCTCCTTCTTCAAGGGTCAAGAGCAATTTAAACATCTCCTGCTCACACCCTGAAAGCCATGGTGTGAGATTCTGGCAGAGGCTATGAAAAAAGGGTGGTATATCTCCTTCTAGGCAAATGAGGGCAGACTCTTGTCTTAACTACTCTCTCAGTGGTGGAGAGAACAAGAAGCTGGAGGGAATAATCCTCTCTGTTTCTGCTTAGAAATCACAGCAAATGAGAGATTTTCTGTCCAGATTTACAAGGCATTGATGCAGGAGATAAGAGATGAGTACCTCAATTTGAAAACAAGATTGGGGATCCATTAACCATTACAGATACCTCCTGAGTGTCAGGCAAAACCCCAAGACCCTCATATAATTCTATAGCCTCCCCCAAGATCAGCTGAACTTCTTTTCCCAACTTTCTAATGCCTGAACAAAGCAGTGCTGTGGAGGACAGGAAACCTACTACATTCAAGACAGCCTTTCTGGCACATGGCAATCTGTCTCGCAATCAGTCTGTCTTTTACTATGGTTGAAGGAAGCTGAATACAGCAATGATCTATCTGTGTCTCTACAGGTTGTCAGGTCAACCAGAACTTTATGAAAATGCACGGCAAGATGAGGGAGAGGCAGGACCTCTGGAGAGGCAGTGAGAAGCCCAGTGGTCAGCCTGCATCTTTGGGTGGGAAGATGCATATCCAATGATCTTGAGTGACGCACCACATGATGGTTTAGAAAGAAGAGCAAGCATGTACTTTAGAGTAAAATGCACACAACTTCCTGGGAGAAGATCAACAGCCACTGGTCAGGCAGAGCTCTTCATCTGATCTCTAGCACTTGACCCAACTCTTTATATACAAACACCAAAGGCCTCATAACATGCACACAGGTGACTGCATCATCCTCAGACCTCCAACTCAACAGGCTTCTAGAGAGCCTCTGTATTTGAGAGGCTCTCAGCAAGACCCATTCTGGATAGGCTAGTCCCATGTATGGAACATCAGGGTACATGACATATTTTAAATGTTGAAAAGCAGTGATGCTTTTATGCCAGGGCAGGTGGGCTGGATTAACGGCGATGACGTGGACTGAGGGAATCTCAGATTCAAGTCTAGACTGGCCTTGGGAGCCACAGGCTCAGCAAGGCACTAACGGTTAAGCTGACCAGCATTCACTTGATGGTCCTAAAACCAAATGGAGGCATCTGGAGTTTGGAGGTGGGATTAGAGAGCCCCTGCCTATGGCACTTACCAGGCTGTTCACCAGGAAATGCCGACAGTTTAGACAGCCTCATGTACAGTGGGACTATCAGTGTCTCTTTCAGGCCCTGATCACTGCCTGGAGTGGGATGTTTTCCCTAACAAGAAGCAGATGAGAGGCCTAGGAGCCAAAGCCTTCACTCAGCTGGTGGAATTTAAGCACAGTTTTCAGTGGCGAGGAAAAGACTTGTAACCCAGCGACAGGATCCCAACATGTATCTCCTAGCCAAGCATTTCTATCGCTCAGTGGCTCTCCCTCCACGATACTCTATGGCGTGGCCAGCCAGGTTTACCCACCTTGCCTTGGGCCACCAGCTCCCTTTGGGCTGCTGAGGCTGATTTGACCAGGGCACTTGTGGCAGCAGCAATGGATTTAGCGGCTTCTAAGATCTGTTCTTCAAAATCCAGGGTCTCATCTGCTTGCTGCAATGAAAAGAAAACCAAGTCACATGATGTACAGCCATAGGGGGCTCTTTCTGCCACACTACTTACTGCTGGATCACCTGGCTCTTCCGGTGCCTATTGCTTTTGGTTGACAAGCCACACCCAGGGCAGGGAGGCCTCTCCATCGGCTGCCTCCCCTCCCCTTCCACTGGAAAGCAAAAGCTGTTAGTGGTGACATTCTATATACGTTTTAAATCAGAAAAGTCTGAGATGAACTCCTTTTCCAGACCACAGTCTTTTAAATTCACTGTGAGACACTCAGAAGGTTCCAGAAATATCAATAATCCCACTCAAAGTAATCAATTATCAAAGTCAAAAGAATGAGTGGTGACATATTTGGCCAGAACCTCAAGTTCAGAAATGGTTCTGAAAGTAAGGGAAGATGGTTGTTAGTTCTAAAAAGTCCAATTTTGCTTGAGTGAAAACAAAAACAACTCAGGACTGACATTTCCGTGGCTGAGCTATATGTCAACCACATTGCAGTTGAGAGTCGAAGAGAAAACAAGGTTGTTTCAAGAAGGTGCTTGCCCAGTTAACTCGATGCCCAAGCAGGGCTCTGCCTCAGGAAGAGCCCTGGACACCATCGTGCAGATTTCAGGCACTAGAGGCAGATCTTAATTCACTACTGCCACATCCTCTTGGTGCCAAAACCACCCAGGAAGCTGGAAAGGTACTTTGGGGAAAACCAGGCAGGTATAAAGATGGTGGTCCCAGGCTGGGTAGGATGGGGCACACGTTTGGGGTGGCGGCAAAATGGAGGACCTGTGAGATCTCTTGGGCTAACGTTCTATGTGACTCTAGGTCAGTTTGTTTTGACTGTCCTTGGTTCAAACAGTTGAAGATGTGGCTGGTACCTTTAGGCATTAGGAGGTAATAATGGTCAGACACAGCAATGCTTCTCTTTGTATGTATACTGAAATCAAAGTTAAATGTATCCCACAAATAACCTTATGTATACAATTCAGTGGCATTAAGTATGTTCACAATGTTGAATACTATCTTGCTGTGGGATGTTCTGTATGGCAAATGTGTTGCTAATAAAACACTGATTGGCCAGTGGCTAGGCAGGAAGTATAGGCGGGACTAACAGAGAGAATTAAAAGAACAGGAAGGTGGAGGGAGTCTCTGCCAGCCACCACCAGGACAAGCAGCATGTAAAGATGCTGGTAAGCCATGAGCCATGTGGCAAGGTATAGATTTATAGAAACGGATTAATATAAGATATAAGAACAGTTAGCAAGAAGCCTGCCACGGTCATACAGTTTGTAAGCAATATAAATAAGTCTCTGTGTTTACTTGGTTGGGTCAGAGCGGCTGTGGGACTGGCAGGTGAAAGAGATTTATCCTGACCGTGGGCCAGGCAGGAAAACTCTAGCTACACTATCTGGCCAACCATTTACTGAAATTAACTTTATCTACATCTTTATGGTAAGAAAACCTAGGCTTTAGTGAGGTTATGGGCACAGAGAGCTACATACCCACCATAGGATACTCAATGCTGTAAGAGAAATCAAGCCAGCATGGCTACAAGGTGGAACATGGTGAGTCTAAGGTCATGTGGCAGCATGGAGAATCGGAGCCAGAACCTAAACCTGCATTCAAAAGTGTGCGTGTCTGCCAGATTATGTCACCCTAGGGCACCACGGAAAAGTGACTTTGTACTAGATATCACAATCAGCCTGCAGATGGGCTGTCTGAAACTTCAGACAGGGTAGGTACTGTTCTTCCCTCTTGCCCCACCTCTGTGTGTGTGTGTGTGTGTGTGTGTGTGTGTGTGTAAGGCAGAAAAGCACCTTGGGAGTCATATTTTGGGAATGACCCATCTCCCTTTTTTTTGAGCCACGCTCTCTCATTGGCCAGCAAGTGCCAAGAATCTTGTCTCTACTTCCTCAATGCTGGGATTACACGAATGTACCACTGTGCCTGGCTTTTTTTTTAAAATGTGGGATCTGGGGATCGAACTTTGATCCTCGAGCTTACACAGCAAGTGACTGAGCCATCTTCTTGACCCCAGCTCCCTATTCTTAATAACTATATCTTGAGCCATGAAAAATATTGATTATGATTATTTTTTACAACCCATCCATCCTATGAAAATAAAAGCCGAACGCACTAGAAGTAGATGTGAGGAACGAGGGCATCATGCTGTAAGTTCCCGGAGAGAATTGGGGTGCATGTTTCTTATTTCTGAAAAAAAGTCTTGCTCAAAAAGTATTCCAGATAGAAAAGGACTCAGCTTTGTGGGCTCATTCTGGGATTAGAGGGGTCTAGGACTTGTTTACTGCACTATACAAATGACTTATTATAAGACACTGGTATAAAATGTACTTGTATGCATAGGTCCCAAATACATAACCTCAGGTTTATATGGAGACAAAAATACACATGAATATATATGCTGTATACATTCACTTAATGACCTGGAGATTTTCTGGAAATTCCTTCTGTAAAAGAAAGTGAAGCATATAACAGATTAAGCCATCAGGGGAACCACCAAAGGGGGCACTTTCCTCACTTTGCTGCTGAGGAAATGGAAGCCTGTGGTAGCTCCCCAAGCCTCCCAGACTCTTGTCTCAAGAGGCCTCAAAGCTCCAGCTCACATGACAGCAGCAGAATGCCCATCATCAGATTCTGACTTAAGCCTCATGAAAACGAAATTCCCTTATAACTCAAGGCCAAGCCTCCACACACAAGAGCCTTGGTCACTACTGATTGGAAGGCCCTTTTCCTATCTTCTGCTGCCCTGGAGGTTTTGATTTTAATTACACACACACACACACACACACACACCCCTCTAACTTGGAAGTATTTTTGGCACCCAGAGATTTTTCTACAGCAGCAACCATCTTAATTTTTGTTTCCTCTCTACTTTTCTTTCCATCACATCTCTGGACTTGAACACAGACGCAGTACACAGTCTTATCTTCTGGAGCTCCAGCTCAGATATGAAGAGCTTCCCCAAGAAAGGCAGATGCTTGGATGTTCTGGCCTGGGCAAAGTCCTTTAGTGAGCCCTGGGTCGGCATCTCCCTCTAAGCCAAGGTTATCTCTGGGAGGAAACACCCACTGTGGACCACATGAACCAGCATCCTCTAGCCTCACAGTGGGATCTCCCCCTGCTCAGGATGCAGCACTGGCCTGTGGTCTGCCTATCGGCTCAGTGCCTACCAGCTGGCAGGAGGAGGGAGCCTTGAAGTAGGGAGGGTAGGGGAGGACAGGAAAAAGAGAAGGAGAACACAGCCTTTGGCCGTGTGGTAAAAAGAGGAGAAAGGTTTGTTCTCTGAAGGCTATCCTACATAAAAAGAATCACAACCTCCTCCACAGGAAGGCTAAATGGTCACTTTCCTCTTTATTTATTTATTTGGTTTCTTTGTGTAGCCTTGGCGGTCCTAGAACGCACTCTCTAGACCAGCTTGGCCTTGAACTCGGAGATCTGCCTGCCTCTGGCATGCACCACCATGATGGGCCACTTTCCTCTTTAATTGAGACCCTTTGCTGACCTGACCCAGGACAATAGGACCTGTCTCTATCTTTGGGAAATTGGAGGCTATGAGATGTTTACTCCTGAGTTATTTCCCCCAACACTGGATCCCAAAAAGAGCTTTTATGATTGTTAAAAATCATTCCTTGAAGAGCATGACTGGGGTTGGTGAGATAGCTAACAGAGCTTGCTGCCAAGCCTGATGACCTGTGTTTGATCCCTGGAACCCATAAGGGGTAAGAGGAACCAATTCCTTAAAGGTGTGGTACACCCCCACTCCCAGAACTGACTAAATAAACTTAATTTAGAAATAAAGAGTATGAATGATCTCATGCATATGGCTGTTTATATTTCTTTATGATTACTGGCATGAGCCACAGGTTCACCAGAGAGCCCTTCTGCAGTTACCCACAGAGCTGGTTAAAGGTGCAGACTGTGTCTCAGTAGGTCTGGGCAAGGCTCTAATTTCTAAGAGAGGTGGTTAGGAACCACTCTGTGAGAAACACAGGTCAGTTAACTTCAATTACCATCCTGTGATCTGCTTAAGGCTTTATTCAGTTTATGTTTTCTTGTACAAAACCAGGCAGGAGAGCACATGTGATACATGTCGGTTGAATGATTCAATGCCCTCGATCAAAAGAAGCCCTGCAAGTTCCAGCGTTCAGCCAGGACACACACAATAATGGAAGTGAGGACTAGGGATGTAGCTCAGTTGGCAGAGTGCTTGCCTGGCATGTACAAGGCCCTGGGTTCAATCCCCAGTACTGCATAAACTGGATGTGGTGGTATACACTTGTAATCCTAGCATTCAGGAGGTGGAGGCAGGAGGATCAGAAGTTCAAGGTCATCCTCAGTTACATAGCGAATTAGAGGCCAGCCTGGGTTACAGGACACTGGTTTCTGACATTCAGTCATGTGCACACAGACATCTGTAAACACGGCATTTTATCAAGAAGGCCTCTTACCTAAATTGGCTCCGCAAAGATGGTTAGCACATGTAGAAAGTACCACCTAATGAGGTTGGTCACTGACTCTCCATCTTGGGTGCCATGTCCCTTTCTCTGGTCTCTTCTACTGGAAAGGCCACTGGCTGGGTCACCATCAGCTCCTAGCCCTGTGTTTTCTGGGTAGTCTGGCTGTCTGTAGCTGAAGATGGGGCTGTTCTCACCTGGGCTGTTTGACAGCTTCGAGAGAGGTCTGAGCACCCTTTGGTGACATTTTCCCGTGGCTGTCTGTCTGCAGGGACCGCCATTTAAAGTCAGAGAACTGCTGGGCAAGGCTGCACTTAGGGCTGGTTCCTTGCCCGTCCATTTCCCACGCTCCAGAGTGAACTTGAGACCCCTGACTCTGCTCTCATGCATTTCAAACTTCAGAAGCTCCAGTCCCATTGGGCAGGGAAAGAGGAGAACAGTGTGGAGGAGTAGCCTTTTTCATTTTTATCTTACATTTTAGCCTTGTGGGAATCTCATTCTTATTTTTGCAGTGACTCATCCTTCATTCCCTCCTGCCCAGCAGGCAGGACCCGCTGGAAGTACATAATTCATCTATAGGAAACGGGAACAATTCACAGTAGGTACTCAGGAATGATTGACACCTAACGTCATTATTTCTACTCATCCCTGCCCCTTGTACTGGGGACCGAACCCAGTGTCAGGCAAACACCCCACCACTGAGCTACACCTCCAGGCTCCTCATACTTTCAGACATTGCTTTTTAGGCTAAATCATTAGATGAAGCGAGTCTATTTGGATCCTGTGTTACACGCATGATTCCAGTTATAAATAAACACAAAGCAAGGATAAAGGAAGCTTCCAGGGACACACTTGTAGATGAGCACTGCTTTTGACTCGTCCCTCAGCACCAGTCCAGGCAGTGGATAACTTGGAACACAGGTCACTACCGCATACTGCCGAGCACATCACTTCTGGGTCCGCCCTACCCTTCTCTGGGTAGGAGCTCATTAATTTTCTTTGGTCTTTAGCTTAGACATGTTTATATTTCATATTACATTTTTTGTAAGATGTTAACTGAAATAAGCAGGAAGTGCATTCTCTTCTCCACCCTCAGGAGTCCTGTCTCCTTCCTGCTGTCTTTAGTGACCCACCCACTCTTCCTGATGTCCACTGGGCATGTGTGGGCAGGGACAGCATTTGGTTCCATTGTCCTTTTTCTCACCCATTTTGTGAATTATGCCCCCCGAGACCCTTCACCCAGGAACAGCCCTGACCTCTGCCCCCATCTTAAGGTTAAGAGACTTGTCTTGTTGTTCTCTTGAGACAGAATTTAATGTATCCCAGGCTGGCCTCTAATTAGATACAAAGAAGACCGCTTGAACTTCCAATCCTCCCGTCTCTTAGATTAGAGACATGTACCATGCCCAGTTTATGGGTGCTGGAGGTTGAACCCAGGACCTCACAAATGCTAAGCAAACTATCAAATGAGCCTGAGAGACCTGACCTTAAAAAATATTTATTATTCTTATTTCTGTGTGTGTACATGTGTGTGAATACACATGTACCATGATGTGCATGTGGAAGTTTGAGGCCAGCTTTCTGGAGTTGGCTCTCTCCTTCCACTGTGGGATTTGGAGATTGAACTCAGCTCGCCAAGCTTGTACAGCAAGCACCTTTAACCACTGAGCCACCTTGCCAGCCCAGATTGGACTCTTAGAGAGCCAAAAAGGACCATTTTCCTCACAAGTTCAGTAGATACGTTTTTTTTTTTCAACTGTGAACATGTTATATATAATTTAAATGTCCTCAAGGGGAAAAGACCAATACCTAGGACCCCTACAACACGAAGGAGATCTTTTCCTGCCAGTTGGACGCAGGAACAGGCTGCCATGTTTTCCCTTTGTGCTGAATCTGGTTGCTACTGGCTTGCTTCTGGTTTTGACCTGAGAGATGCTTTGGGGAGAAAGTCTTGGCTGAAGTATACAACGGCTACATCAGTTTGTGCTCTGGAGGACCCTTGGATGATGGGTTGGCTCTAGGACCTCCGTCATCCTTAATAGGTCTAACAAAAGGCAAATCTCCCAAAACAACTGACTCCCCTTCACAGAGGCCTCGTCTCTAGGGAAGCTCAGGGTAGCACAGAGAGAAGCCACCGCTGTGTAGCTCATGTCTGTGGCTGGACAGGCACCACCTCCACATCCAGACATACAATACACAAGTGAGCTCATGTAGCAGCCATTGGAAAAGACCCAAGTCTGTATGGTTAGGATCCAGGGAATAGTTTTCCCACAGAATAAATTGCTTTATTGCATTTTTTTTGCTGTTTATTTTCAAAATGAAAAGTAATACCACTGAGCTGATCTTCTAATTACTCTCTGAGTGATGGAAAAAATTCTTCAGGATTTTGCCACGCTCTCAAGAAGGGGAGGGGGCACTTGGACACTGACATAGGAAGTATGGACAATAGAATCCTTTCTGATATTAAATGAGATACATTTGGTTCATCTTAGACATCTCCGTGATGAGTCTTCTATGCATGTAAGGACCTGATAGAGAGTCACCTGGGAACACACTCTCTATGCTCCTCTCTTGGCCTGGGATCAATGACTACCACATGAGCTCCAATCCCGTGGCTTAGCCATGCAGAGAACACCATGTTTGCCTTCCCACCTCACAGAACACCTCCCTATCTTTTCCCACTTAGCATAGTACTCAGCAACATGGGAATGCTGGCCAATGACAAAGTTACCCAAAGAAACATGACAACCTCATCACTTCCAGAAGTGGGCTTCATCTGAAAGACCTTTTAGATCCATGTTTTAAAAAACGAATTGTAATAACCCCTATCTCTTTCATATGGTCATTTGCCATTTCAGTTAAAGAAATGTGAGCAGACAGACCCAAGACCAAGATCCTGAGCTGTGCAAATATGGGGAACAACAGCTGCTCTTAAAACCTACTTAGCCAAGCACTGTGGGCACACACACAGCACACTGGGAAGGGACTCCAGGGTTCCACCGATAACTGCTGTCTGCAACCCATCACCTCGTGGTGGCTTCTAGATACTTCCAAGGTCCCTTTCTGACAACCCTAGTTACACTACTGTCCTGCCCCTATAAGGGGAGGGGGTCTCACTCCTCCACAGTCAGGGGTGCCTACTCATTAATAGAGGTCTTTTCTCCTAAAACAATAACAAAAACCAGGCTGGGAGCATAGCCATGCTGTTTCCAGAAAACAGAGCTTATAAAGTCTTTGGGCTAGAGAACTCAGACTGAACTCATATATACTGCACAGACTCATTTATGGGACGAGGTCAAAGCAGCCAGGGAAGGCTGACATAGACCCGAAAGAATGCTTTCTAGGTCACATCCCAACTTCCTGCCGAGCCAATTAGACCATGTGTTTACTTTCTGAATGCTGAGGACTTTAAATATTATCAACCTCTGCCCATAAGTTCACCTGCAACAAAAAACTGAACAGACAAGCGTGGTCCACATCACAGCCTCTTCATTAGACATATTTGGTTCCCAACTGAGGCTTGCATAAAGCCCAGTGACTCACCATCCATACAGTGAGGACAGACATCATGGTTTACATTTGTTATCAGGAGTGGAAAGTTACACATAATCAGAGTCTTGACTTTTTTTTTTTTTTGCATTGAAAACTTGATTATAACATTTACTCTGTGAGAGTGTGTTGAGAATCAGGATAGAAATGAACCAGGAAGAAATGTCTCCATGGATGTGTTTGCCAGTTACAATATTGTATCAGAGACATGGGTTGGAATCTTCCATTTTCCCACTGAATACTTTTCCTAAGAATTCCTCACTGCATACAACTAAGCTATAGAAAAGATCTCAAGCTCTCAGGAGTCACGACTCCTTTCATAACAAGCAGTAGTAGTACTGATACAGGCTGGCATAGTTTGAAACAAAATGCCCTTCCCATGCCCCCACCCAGAGGTCCATGGGTTTGAACATTTGGTCTTCAGCTGGTTGGTGGTGCTGTTTGGAAAGGCTATGGAACCTTTAAGAGGGGAGGTCTTGCTGAAGGAAAACTGGACTTTGAGGTTTTATTGCCTCACCCCACTTACTTTGCTCTCTCTCTGCTTCCTGACTGCCGGGCCTTCCCCTCCATGAAGGACTGTATCCCTTCTAAACTGTAAGCCACAATATACCCTCCTTGTCTTAAGTGGCTTTTTTTGTTGGGGTAGTCTGTCACAGCAACAGAAAAGTAACTATGACACAGGTCCTAAAGGTTACAAGAAATGGAATAAAACCTAAGGAGGTAAGTACTCTGTCATCTAAATCTATTGGTGATTTTTAATATAGTCTTGCCTGTTGCCTTTTAAAACTTTGTTAGGACCCCGGAGAAAGGGCAAGACACTGTAGGAATATGCTTGATATATAGTTGGATTAAATAACAACCTAATATATCAAACATATCACACAGAGGCCTGCAGAAAAGGCATCCTGGTTTGACTGAGCTTGAGGATAGGTACAGTAACTGAAGGCTATGGCTGCAGAAGCCAGTCACCCTGCAGTATCTCCCAGCCTGCCTTGGAGCACAGGTGTGTCTGTAGGTGCGGAAAGGGTGTGTTCAGCAACCCTGCTGGCACACGCTCTGAGCCCGGGACCATTTCCCCAAATAGAAGGGAGTTGCGCATCTGTCCATCACTCACATCTGGGAGAGGACAGGTCAAAGGAGATGCTTCAGTGGTCAGGGCCCACGGGGGAACTATACTAGGACCATCTTCAGATGTCATGGGCTGTTCTTTTAAAACAGACAACCTGAGAATCAGGTGATGAACTCATCACCTTCCCTCTCCAAAGCTACTCCTCAAAGCAGCACAGGAACTCTGCAGGGATGAAGGGAGTCCACCTTCCTGGGCATGTGTGAGCATGTGTGTGTGGGAGGGGTGGGAAGTCCACAT
>CABHPQ010159206.1:0-48315 GCA_902168405.1 Peromyscus aztecus
TGTGTGTGTGTGTATGTGTGTGTGTGTGTGTGTCATGGCACATGTGTGGAAGTCAGAGAACAACTTTTGAGAGTTGGTTCTTTCTTTCCACCTTCTTGAGGTAGGGTCTCTCTCAGAGAACCCCATGCTTCTTTACCCCCACCAAACACACACGCACACCAACACTAACCCTACCTCCAAGCACCCAGCACAGAACTTTCAGTCACATGAGCACACACCCAAGAGCCAGAAGAAAGCGCCAAAATACTTTTAGAAATGACAGTCTAGCTTCGTCCAAGCGTTAGAAAAATACTCTTTGCTAAGGGAGGTGAAGGGACGGTGTGGAGTGCAGAATGGCGCCATGGAGTCTCTCTTCCTGTTTGTGGCACTCTGTAGACTTCTGGCTCAACGTCTCCACCTCCAATTTCTCTCTCAGAGTGCTGGGATCACAGATGCGTGTTACCGCATTCAGCATTGCTACATGGATTCTGCATCTTGAACTCAGGTCATCAGGCTTGTTCAGCAAGCACTTTTACCACACTGAGCCATCTTGCCAGCTCCCCCAAACCATAAAACTGTTAAGCTCTGGGAACTCAACTCTTAACCACTGAGCTATCTCTTCAGCCCCAGCCCTTGGGTTTTGAGACAGAACGTCACTGTATAGCTGAGGCTGGCCTTGAATGTAAAAGAGCCCGCTGGTCTACCTCCAAGTGCTGTGCTTAGAGGTGGGGACAACACCATGCCCTGCTACAATCTAGTTTAGTTTTGCAAGATTTTATTTTAGGTGTGTTTATCTGTGTATATGTATCTGCGTGGGTGCTTGCTCAAATGCCCGTGTGGGTGCCCAAAGAGCCTGGAAGTGGGCATCATCGGATCCTTTCCGAGCTGCAGTTGTTCCAGGCGTTTTGTGAGTTGCCCAATATGGGTGCTGGGAACCAAATTCCAGTCCTCAGGATTGAATAGCATGTGCTCTTTAACCCCTGAGACACCTCTCTGGTCTCCAGTGTATCTTTTTCGCTACAACTTTCTGCCTTAATTTCTCTTCTGGTGACTTGATAAAATAAACGCACAAACCGGACATAGCACCACACACCTTTCATCCCAGCATGTGAGCGGCCGGGAGCAAGCTGATTGATCTCTGTGAGTTTGAGGCCCGCCTGGTCTACAAAGCAAGTTCTAGACCAGACAAAGCCAGTAGGGAGACCGTGTTTCAACAACCAAAACACAGCAACAAAACCCCGACAGAAACAACTTCAGAGAAAAATGGGTTTTATTTTTCTTCCCGTTCAAAGGTATAGTCCTACGTGACGGTTGGGAAGTCAATGCTCTGGGAGCTGGTGTGTTTTACATGGATGCTGGCCTCAGGTCCTTACGCTGGGGCAGGCGCTTTGCTAACCGAAGCTCCACAATGAAACTCTTTAAACAAACAAACAATATCGAATGTATGCATATGCACGTTACACACACATCTACACACGTTTATAGTCGATATTTACTGGCCAGCTAAGAACGTCATAACAAAGTATCCCAGACAATAGCTTACACGATGGAAACGTTTTCACAGGACGGGAGGCTGAGATCCGAGGCCAGGCAGACGCAGGGCTGCTCCCTTCTGAGGCCCCTCTCCCCGTGTCCTCACGCGGACTTTCCTCTGTGCATGTCTGTGTCTAAATTTCCTCTTTTCTTATGAAACCACCAGCCCTGTTGGGTCGGGGCCCAGCCTAATGACTTCGTTTGACCTTAACTACCTCTTTCACGATCTTCACATCCAGGCGTATTCTGAGGCAGGGGAATTCAGAAAAGCAACATGTGATTTCGGTGGGAGTAGGGCGAGGGTGGAGCAGGGTATGGGTGGGCGCAATTCAACCCACAACGACTCTGTGTCTCTGACCGTGCCCAGCCTGATCTTGGAACGCATGCTGTTTCTCCATAAGGAATTCAGTCAGCCGCTTTTTTTTTTTTTAACTGAAGAAAATGAAGGATGTGAAATGGTGGGGTCGTATAGCAGGGTAGAGACCTCCTAAGACGAGAAAGGAGCCTCGGCTTGGCTCTGGGAAGGAAAAATGTTCTTCTGACATTTCACTGATCCAGTGGAAAAATGGAACGCCCAACCTCTGTTCAGATCTCTCTCAGTGTGCCTCATTAATTCCCTAGAAAGAACTTCTGGAAGTCGAGTTACTGGGTCAAAGTGAATAAAAGGGTCTCATGATCTGCTTGGATTAGTGAATTTTATCCCCTGTCGGGAGGCTCAGCCTTAATCCCTGTTTATTTGTTGTTGAATTTCCACGTGGCCACTTTAAGAGACAAGCAAATGAACATTTTGTTACTTAAAAAGTGACACGAGGCATAAATTTTTAGTTAATTATCTTGTGTTTTCACTCATGAGAACATTTCTGTTAGTTCTTGAAGAACTGGTTAGGTGTGGTGGAGTGGGGCACTCCCATAATCCCAGGACCCAGGAGGTGGAGGCAGGAGGATAGGGAATTCAAGGTCATCCTTGGTCACAAAGTCAGTTCCGGGCTAGCCTTGGCTGCACGAGAGAGATCCTGTCAAACAAACAAAACAAAACACTTTTGGGGTGCAGAAGTGATGGTACCTGGATGCTGATGGGCTTCTGTGTCTAGACAGTGTGACCAGCTGGCAGAAATGAATATGTATATTTTCAATTCTATTTTTTTCTTTATTTTTGGTAATTTTATACATGTCTCCCATTAAATATGATCATGTCTACCTTCCCCATTTCCACCTCTCAAAGTTCCCAACTATCACCCCAAACACACACCTTTCAACTTTAAGACTTTTTTCTTTCTTTCTTTTTTTACTAACCCACTAAGTCCTGTTAGGGCTGCCCATACGTGCATGATGTGGGTCCATCCGCTGGAGCATTAGAAAGCAATGCCACATCTCCAAAAGATTGAGTTTCTCCCTCCCACAGCGACTATCTGTTGCTACCCTGGAGACAACGTACCCCACATATGCTGGGATTGGGGCCGGCTTGACTTTGTGAGGGTCTTGTGTAGATTAATCACAGGTGCCGAGCTCACCAGTGCGACGGCCATGTCATATCCAGAGGATGGCACGTCACCGCATTCCTCCCCACCCTCGCGCTCTTCACATTCTTTCAGTTGCTGGAATAAAATGTCCCGACCAAAAAAAAAAAAAAACAGCTTATGGAGAAAGAGGTTACCATTCCAGATCATAGTTCATCATTCATTGTGTGTGTGTGGTGGTGGTGGTGGGGCTAACAGTGGCCAGAGCTTCAGAGAGCCAGTCACAGCACATTCACAGTCAAGAGCAGAGAGGAATGGATGCCTGCAACACGCATGTGCTTGTTTGGTACCTGGCTCTGGAGTGCTGGGCCAGGTAGACAGTGGGTGACACAGTGTAAGAGCTCGGTGAACATGGTATTGGAGATTGGAGATGAGGGTTCTCTGTCCACCAATTCAAATGTGAGAGACACGACATTCTCCTGGGATATTCATATCTCTAGGGAGATGGAGGTCTCACCCCCTTTTAGGATCTGTAAGTTATTAATGCTTGCTGCAAGGGAGAGAAAGGCATTTTCTTCAGTGGTGTCACCACTAGGAAGTTGCCCGTGCTCCTGTAAATAGCCCTCCACCTGTGTCTGTGTAAGTAATACTAACTGAACTCATTGTATCACACACACAAACACACACACACACACACACACACCACACGGACAGACAGACAGACATGAAACCAGGAAGGAGAAGAACTGAGAAGAGAAAGGCTATCAGTGGGAACGAGAGGAGGTTTACAAGTGAGAGTAATACTGTATGCGTGTATGAAAATGTCCTGATGAAACTCATTTTTATGAATAATTCATATATGCTAATTAAATAGAAGCTAGGGCTAACACATCCAGGAGAGAGCTAATGGACCCAGGAGAGAAATAAAGTGGACTTGGGCCATGCTGGATGGAAAGATGAAGTCTTTGGGGTAAGAACACCCACAGATAAGCCTTGTTCACACCAGTCTCCTCTCTTCTCTTGTGCCCAATCTTTGTTTTTCTATAAAGACATGTATGTGGAATACACGTATAAGTATACTTGCGTTTGCATATTTGTGTGCGGACCCCAAATGTGGTTGTGCATGCACCTATGTGCATGTGTGTGTCAAGGCCAGAGGCTGACACTGTTCTAAGATTGCGTTCCTCATTATGTGTAGGATCTCTCACTTGAACCCAGAGCTCACAGATTCATCCAGTCTGGCTAGCCAGACTACTCCAGGGATTCCCTGTGCTGGGAGTACAGCAGGCTGCCATGCCCACCCAGCATTTCCATGAGTTCTGGGAATCCGAACTCTGGGGATATGGGGACCCAAGCTCTGGTCCCAATGCTGACAAAGCAAACGCCTTACCCTCTGAGTCATCTACTCAGCCCTGTTCTCCATCTTTAATGTAGTTCTCGGGGTCTGCAAGGACCTGATTGTGTAGGTACCAAGCAGCATCTGTGACTCTGCATTTCTTACACACCCTGAGGGGGAAGCCCATTGATTTGTTAACTTCCTGGGATACTGTCAGTTTCATGAAGGCCCCTGGGAGCCCTGAGTCCAGGGCAAGTAAAGATGGTGGGCCACCCTACTGGGTGGTGCTGGGGGCTTGATCTCCTCTTTATCAGGGAATTCCTGCAGGAAGTTGGCCTTGTAGAGACAGGAGCTCCGGGCAGAGAGACTGTTTACCACTTTGTGCTCAGCTTTGCTCTACTTGGCTGAACTTTCTTCCCGATGGACATCGCCTTCACTCCTTCTTGTGCAGGGACACACTCGGATTCTCTCCAGCTGGACAGTCGCTGGCTATTTCCAGACACGTTGCCACACAACCTCTGTGTCAGGTCAGGACTCGACAATTGCACTTGTGTGAACTTGTTTACTGTCTCAGCACTGCCTGAGGCATCGTCTCTGGAAGCTTCCTGTCCACTCCTAAGAAATCACTGTCCGTTTAACCATCCGAACTGTTTTTTTTTCCTTTTTATCAGAAAAGTTTTAATTGATTTATTTATATATTTATGCGTGTGTGAGAGAGCGCACACGTATGTGTGTGGTCGCAGTGTGCGCAGGGATGTCAGAGGACAATTTAAGAGAGTTGGTTCTCTCCTTCCATTCTCTTGGTCCTGAAGATCAGACTCAGGCCATCAGGCTTAGTGACTAAGTGCCTTTATCCACGGAGCCATCTCACTGGCTTTTCCCTTAACGTCAGGCCCCAGGTCCTTCTGCAGCCACCACTACCTAACATGGTCACATCAGCTCCCTGCCTCCCCTAAGGCAATGAGATGAGTAGCTCAGTAATCAGGAAGTGAGGAGCAGGGTGTGGTAGCACAGGCCTGTAACCCTAGCACTCAGGGGGCTTATCAGAAGGATTGCCAACAGTTCGAGCCAGCCTAGCCATGTAATGAGTTCTAAGCCAGCCTGTGCAATAGAGTGAGACTTTGTCTCAAAAAGAAAAGAAAAGAAAGCACACACACAATCAAAACTCAAACAAAGCAGATATTGTATGAAAAGAAAAATTAAAATATAAACAAAAAAAAAGATGAGCATGAAAAACCAAAGTAAAACTACAAAAATAATGGAGGCATGCTTATAATCTGAGCACCGGAGAGCTGGAGGCAGGAAGACCAGGAGGTTTTTAGGCCAGCCTGGACAACACAAGACTCTATGTTAGAAACCTAAAGTTAAAAACCAAAAATCCATATGATGAGAAGCGTCTTACCAAAATCATGATAGAAAGCAGCTAATAGTCTGTTTATACTTAAAACACGGAAACACACACTAACCGAATAAGAAACTGGAAAAGAGCCTGGGGTGTGCTTCAGAGCATACAGGCTCTTGTCACCGAGACTGATGAACTAAATTTGATCTCTGAGCGCCATGATGGGAGGAGAGAATCAATTCCCCAAAGTTGTCATTTGATCTCCACTCATGGACACACATACACATACACCACACACACACACACACACACACACACACACACACACGAACAAATAAATATAACATTTTAATTGAAATACTTAAAAACATTTTTGTGTGTGTACTTGTTCACGTGTGTGAGTGTACACACGTGTACGTGTGTGAAGGTCAACATCAGTTGTTACTAGACGTTGCCTTCACCTACCACCTTATCATTTTGTGCATGTCTGTGTGTGAGTATTGTGTATTCTCATGTATACATGTTCTCAAGTGTGTGGGCAAATATGCATGTGTGCAAAGATGTGCATGTGCATGAAGAGGCCAGATGCTAATGCTGGATGTCTTCAACAGTTCTCCAAGGTATATACTGAGGCAGTGTTTCTCATGTGCATCCCCAGCTCCCTGTGTAGGCTAGCCTAGCTGGCCAGCTTGCTTTAGGGAATCCCCATCTTTGCGTCTCTACTGTGGAATTGCAGGCAGGCCTCCACACCCACCTGGCATCTATGTGGGTGCCAGAAATCCAGGCTCATTCCTTACACTTGTGGAGCAAACCCTTTACCCAAGAAGCCATCTCTCATATTTCTACCTTAGTTTTTAAAACGGGGTATCTCAACAAACCTGGGACTCACCAACTGGGCTCTATTGACTGGCCAGCAAACCCCAGGTAGCCTTTTGTCTCTGCCTCTCCAATGCTAGGATTGCAGGCATGAACCACCATGCCTGGCTTTACATGGGTGCTGGTGCCTGAACTCAGGTCCCCAAGCTAACACAGGAAGACCTCTCCCAACTGAGCCATCTTCCAAGTCCCTTCAGGAGCATTACTGATAGTCAAGACTAGAAGCAGAGGGTGTCTCTGGCACTGGTAGATGAAGGATTCTGATAGACATGTTGTTCAGCACAGCCCTCCTCTGTGACAAACACAGTCAGACCAAATGCCAATGGTGTTCAACCCGATCAATAGCGTAGCAATTCTATTTCTGGATATGCATGCCCTGGGGGAGGTCCCCACTCCGTTTCCATAAGGACTCATATATAACATTGCTCGTAGCAATATTTGTTCACTCAAGACCTATGGATTGAATGTCTCCCATGTGTCTGGCACTGGGCTAGAGATGGGGGCTGTTCCTATTCCTTATACCCAGAGAAGTGGGGCCAGTTAATGTCTATGGACAAAATAATGGATAAGTCTTGGTGCTGGTGGGAATATATATATATATATATATATATATATATGAGTAAGCCTATCATAAGTCAAAGATACAAGGAACAGAGCTAACTCACTGAGCATATCACTTAGCCACACACCATGCTGTGCAATACCAATTGCTTCCTATAATGATTGAGGAAATGTGAGTTGATTCCCTACCCAGCACCACAGGAGAATATGGTTCAGCATATTGCTAGCTGTTGGAAGAATTCCTTCCCTGGGGAGATGTAAATGTTGTACCATCTACCCTTTCCTCAAAAGGTCACAGTGACAAAGATTCACCAAAGTTCACAGTGTGGAACCAACAAACTTCTCAGTCTCACCTACAGAATATGGGTGACCTCGAAGTAGCCACACTGGAAAGCATCCACTCAACATAGCAGACAGCTTGCCCTTTCCAACTAACCTCCCCCAGAGTATTTATACTCTATGAGGCTGCATGTGGTCAGGGCAGAATTGCACACTAAAGTCTGGGAGGAGTGGAGGAGTGTCCGGTGAGGGTCCAGTGACTCCCCATAGCCTCCTCTGAGGAATGGCAATAGTCCGCAGACCCAATTGTGACATTTACTGCAAGCAGGAACAGCTAACCTGACAAATACGGCAGTGGTTTTGCTCAGAGGATAGAACCCAGGAAGGAAAAAAACCCAAAACTTGAAGCACAGTTTCTACTGCGGATCCATTTTGTACCTTTGAAAGATTGTTGTTGTTTTTTAAAAACTGCAAGCAAGGCCATTGCACGTTTAGACAGTGGACGACAACACAGCAGATTAAAGACCAAGAATCGTAGAGGTCCGTAGAGATAGATCTCAGGCCATCAACAGGTCGAACTGCACTGACGAGGAGCAGACCCTGGCAGCCAACATCCTGCCCAGCGGTTGGGCACCCTTGTGTGGAAGTGGCTTCTTCAAGAGTGTCCACCTTTGTGTTGTTGTAACAAAGCTGTAACGAAAAGGCCCGAGTGGATGCAGCTGCAGCTGATGTCAAATGTTGATGCACACGGGGTGGGGTGGCTCATGCCTGTTGTCATAGTCCTCCTTGGACTGAGGCAGGAAGACCGAGGTCAACTTTGGGTGTGCAATGAAACCCTATCTAAAAATAAAAGAGAGGTTGACGACATATATTCCTGTCCTAGAAAGGGGAGAAACATCTCCCAGGGCATCTGGAAACTGAGGCCATTTTGTTTGTTTGTTTATGTGCTCGTAATAAGGTTTCAGGTAACACAGACTAGCCTTGAACTTTCTATGTAGCTGAGGATGACCTTGAACTCCTTATTCTTCTTTCTCTGCTCCCTGAGTGTTAGGATTTCACATGTGCATAACCACCTCCATTTTATGCGGTAGTGGGCATCAAACTCAGGGCCTCCTGCATGCTAGGGAAGTACTCTCCACATCCCCACTCCTTTCAGCAAACATTTATTATGCACCAAAGGTGTACGTGCCTGGCATTATGAAGTCCCCCTCATCCATTTCCCAAACTCCTCATTCCCTCCCTTGTACCTCCCAATACCCCCCCCCCAAATCTCCCTCCAATATACCAGAGCCTGGAAAATTCCAGTCCAGAGGCTCCCTCTGCAGTTCCTCCCTTTCCTCTGGACCAGCTTGTTTCCATGGTAACAGCCTGAGCCCTTTTCAGTTCCCTGGACCAGGTAATTGTTCTGAGAGAGAAAGAGAGAGAGAGAGAGAGAGAGAAATCAGAGGAGCTATGTGGGTGTGGGGAAGATTCCAACCTGTGACTATAGCCCAGCTCTGTGCGTGACTTCTCGAACTCTTTAAGGGCATCTCTGAATGACAGCTTTGCAAGAGATCTCACATAGATCCCCCCCACCAGGACCAGCTGACCCCAACCAGAACTCATGCAGTTCGTGTGTGTGGAGTCAATGGCTCCCCAGTCTCCTTAGCTCAGACAGCAGACATTTAATGCTCTGTTGGGAAGATGTGTTGACTCGGTCTTTGCCATGTGCAGTTAGACATATATCAATACTCCAGGGTAGTTTGTGCCTCCGTCTCTCTGCTGATGTCCCTCGTCCATGCTGGCTTCTTCTATCGTATTCTCAAATCCATCTCCTTGATGGTCTCTGTCCCTTTGCATTCCAAGCCTTTGAGTTTTCCTCACACGGGATCCAGACAGGACATATGTGAAGAAAGACATGCCCTGCAGATAAAAACCTCAACAGGTTTCCACTTCTTTTTACAGTTCACTTCTTTTTGAGGCAAGGTCTCATGAACTCAAACATGTATGTGGCAGAGGTTGACCTTAAACTTCCTCATCTGGGGCTGGAGAGATGGCTCAGTGGTTAAGAGCACTGACTGTTCTTCAGAGGACCTGGGTTCAATTCCCAGCACCCACATGGCAGCTCACAGCGGTCTGTAACTCCTGTTCCAGAGGACCCGACACCCATGGCAAAACATGAATGCACATAAAATAAAAATAAATACATTAAAAAACAGCTTTCTCATCTGCCTCCTTCTACCACCTGAGTGCCTCAATTACTGGGTGTGCCACCATGCCTACTTTGTGTGGTGCTGAGGATTGAACCCAAGGCTGCACACGTGTTGGACAAGCACTCTACCAACTGAGCTACATCCACAACCCTCAAAATTTAACTCTTTGTCTTTTTACATTTTATTCTTAATTGTGTGTGTGTGTGTGTGTGTGTGTGTGTGTGTGTGTGTGTGTGTGTAGGTCTGTGTGCGTGTGCATGCGTAGGCACAAGAGTGTCCATGCCTTTGGAGGCCAGAGGTGTTGGACCCCTCAGGAGCTAGAGTTACAAGTGGTTATGAGTTGCCTGATGTGGGTTCTCTGACTCAAACCTAGGTCCTCTGTAAGAGTAGTAGGCACTTAAAAATACTTATTTTTTATTTTTTTTGTGTGTGTGTTTTGCCCGCATGAATGTTCATGTACCACATGTGTGCAGTGACCAAGGAAGCCAGAAAAGCACATTGGATCCCTTGGAACTGGAGTTACAGACATGTGGGTACTGAGAATCAAACCCAGGTCTTCCAGAAGAGCAGCTAGTGCTCTTAACCACTGAGCCATCTCTCCAGCCTCAGATTTAACTTTTGACTGTGACCTGGAAGGAGTTTCGGTCTCAGAATTCTTTCTTGGAGATTCTTAGAGGCAGCCACTGAGTTAAAGCAGAAGATGCTGAAGGAATGGAAGTCCATGTAGGACAGAGATGTGTGCATACCTGTTATTGCTGCACTGCTCACACTAGCCAGGTTATAGACTAAAACAAGATGCCCGTCAGCAGATCAGTGGATAAAAACATCTTTTCTATATGCACAGTGCTGCTCTGTCATGCCGTGAAGAATATAATTATGCCATTTCAGGGAAGTGAATGGGAATGGACATCATCGTATTAGAGAGAATACACTAGCCTCGGGGCCAGCAAGATGGCTCAGCAGGTAACGGCACTTGTTGCCAAGCCCAATGACACAGATTTGATCCCTGGGATGTATGTGGTGGAAAGGCAGAACTGACACTCACAAATCGTCCTCTGACCTCCACCACACGCACGCCAGGACATTCATGCCTCCCTGCCACAATAAACAAGTAAGTCTAATTGTAGGTGTCACATACCTTTAATCCCAACACTCGGGAGGCAGAGGCAGGCAGATCTCTCTGAGTTCGAGGCCAGCTTGGGCTACAGAGTGAGTCCCAGGACAGCCAGGGCTACACAGAGAAACCCTTTCTTGAGGGGAAAAAAAAAGCTAAACGCAGAAAGGTAGATATGGCAAGTTTCTCTCATATGTGGACTTCATATATATATATATGAACATGCTATACATACCTGAACATGCTATAACCAACCACATTAGTTTGTCATTGATTAAATAAAAACAATAGAACAGAAGGATACCACGGGGCTTGCCTTGAAGCTGTGTTTGCACAACGTGACTTGATTTAACCAATATTGTCTGTTATAGATATATATATATAAAAAAAGCACACACGTAGCATAGAGTAAGACGCCTCTATGGGTAAAGGCGGCTTGCTGCAAAGTCTAACAGAGCTTGTTCAATCCCTGGGACCTCCTTGGTGGTAAGAGAGAACTGATTCCTGAAAGTTGTCCTCTGACCTCCACATGGGTGCCTACATATACACACACACAGGAATAAATAAGTAGATAGATAAATAAATAAATAAATAAATAAATAAATAAATAGCACATCTATGATCCAGGTGCAGTTTCGTGTGCTGGGAGAGTGGGATGGCTGTGGGGACAGGGAGGTCCCTGAAGCTCACTGGCCGGTCAGTCTAGCTGAATCAACGAACTTCATGATCCTTAGGAGACACTGTGTCAAAAACAAATAAGTAAATAAGTGAATACGTAAATAAATAAGGTGGAGAGTCCTGACATCAACCTCTGGCCTCTATATGCAAACACACACACATTGACATGCACCTACACATGTATTCACACCTATGCATGTAGACCATACACGCACACACGAACGTGTAGATACAGGCAATGAGGGCCTAAGGAAATCTATGTCTAATTGTCTTTGACCTCTCTCTTGAATTTCCAATTATTCTAGGACATAGGCCAATAGGCATATCTGAAAACATAACAATACTTAATTTTATGTGTGCTTTTGGCTAGGCTGTGTGGCCTTGTTGTTTGATCAAACGCTAAGCCACTCATTGCTGTAAACATTTTGAAAATGGCATTGATATAAAACAGTTGATTTCAAGTAAGGGTCACCTTCTGTGGTGGTCTGAAACACAGAAATCCTACCTGAATTTCAACCCTGCCAGCTTGCCCTTCAAACTCACTGGCTCCATAATCCCATGCGTCAATTCCTTACAGTGAAGATCAACACTCCCGCTCTCTGCCTGTCTGTCTCTCTGTCTTGCTCTGTCTGTCTCTATCTCTGTTTCTCCTTTCTTTTCTGTCTTCTGACCTCCACACACATATTACAGTACATGTGCACACTATATATACACATATATATGTATGTATATATATATATATATGTGTGTGTGTGTGTGTGTGTATGAAAGAAAAAGGTTTTAAATGAGAACACCATTCCTGCAAGATTTTACAGTCTAAAGACATAAACTCCTTACTGGATGAAGAAACAACTGTTCTCAAGGCGATTTCACGCTATGGTGCATGTTAAATAAAAGCTAGATTAAAAATTGACTGATGTGCCCACGTTGAGCAAACCCGATCCAGGTACTAAGTCATGTGTTCGCTCACATCAATCTCCAGAACACCTGTTGTGCATTAGGGAGTGTGTCTGCTGTGGATTCGGTTCTTTACTCTGCGGCGCTGAGTGGAAAAGAATGTGAGTTCCAGGGCCTTGCGGAGAGGGCCTCGCAGTCATCTGAGAAAGCTTCTAGTGTGTCCCCATCAGCCAGGCATTCCAGTTGCAGATTTATGACCTGGATGAACTCTTGCACCGTCGGCAAAGGAGGGAAGTTAAGAATGTCTGCTGCAATAGTCATTCATTTGATCAGTATTTTTATTTTATTTTTAATAGAAACAACACACCGGGTCTGCTCTGGGCACGGGGATGTGTGGCATGACTTAAAATGAAGACAAGATGAACAGGAGGTGGGGGGGGGCACTCAAAGTGTTCTACTCAACACAGGTATGGTCATAGGATGGGTAGGCTGAACAGTTTGGTAGCAGGAAGAGAGCTGGGGGGATGGCCCAGCAGTAAACAGCACTTGCTGACCTTACAGAGGACTGGGGTTTGGTTCCCAGAATCCATGGTAGTGACTCACAACTTTATGTAACTCCAGCTGGCCTCCAAGAACACCTGTGTATGTGTGGCACATACTTACGAGATTTATACATTAAATAACAATAAAAGAATTTTTAAAGCCCAAAAAAGCAAATTAGTGCCAGTTACAGAAAGACCAATTGATATGTTATCTCCAGCAGCCCTTTCTGCAACCTGTTTCAAGTTCTTTATTGCCCTCACCATTTTCTGAGGTCATTGCTATCTTTCTTTCCCTTTAATTTTTATAGCAAGAAATATGAATAAGTGAAATTTTGCTAATGACCCATTGTAAGTGTATAGCTCCATGGTTACCAATACAGTTACAACGTCCAGCTTTTACCATCATCTATCTCCAATGCTTTTTATGTCTACCAAGGCTCAGCAGCCATTAATTCGTAACTCTATTTGTCTATTCACAGTCCAGGACAACCATCATCCTAATTTGTCCCGGGAGTTGCTCACTTTCCGTACCTCACATAAGTGGAAGTACAGTATTTGTCTTTCCGTGGCAGACTCATTTCCCTTGTTATGGTGTCCTAAAGGTTCATGCATGGTGTAGCATCACCCCGTTTCTTAATTAAAAAAAAAATCCTAACATTTTATTTGTTTAACGTGTGTGTGCATGTGGAGCAAAGATAACTTTGGGAAGTAGGTTCCCTCTTTCCGCCATGTGGGTGCCGGGCACTGAACTCAGGTCCTCAAGCTTGGCAGCCAGCACCTTTCCCCATGGAACCATTTCACCCACCCAGTTTCCTTCCTTAAAAAGATTTTTTTTTCTTTTATTTTTGAGATTATAACATAATTACATCACTTCCCCCTTTCCTTTCTTCCCTTCAGACCCTCCCATAGACCCCTCCTTGTTCTCTTTCAAATTCATGCCCTCTCTTTTCCTTAAGTGTTGTTACATGTATATATGCATAGACATATATATTCTTTAAAAAAGCCTGCCCGATTTGTACAATGTTCTTGTGTATAGAGGCCTGCAGGGCCGACCATTTGGTATTGGATAACCAACTGGTGTTCTTCCCTGGGGAAGACCATTTCTCCCTCTCTCAGCTTTCCTTAGCTGTCTGTAAGGCTGAACACTGTTCCATTGTGTGGATGGAGCCCTTGTTTATTTATTCATCCATTGGATCGATATTTCAAACGAGGTTGCCTTGACCTGGGGATGCAAATATCTATTGATTCCCTGCTTTCAAATCTTTTCAGAAATGTCACGGGTAGGTTATATGGGAACTTTTGATTTAATTTACAAAAAGCTTTCTCTGTTTTCAATCTTCAGTTGGTGCAACTGGTTTCAACCGCCAGGGTTCACCAGCTGAGGCAGCCCTGAAAGTGTGTGGCTCCCCTACAAAGCAGGGCCCTGAGAAGTTGGGGAAGGGGTGCAGGGTCTCTCTTTTTCCTCTGCAAACTTTTAGGAAGCCCCTGCTCTGTGCTAGCTTGACATTTTGATCTCACTGTAAATCTAAGAACTGGAAATTTCCAGTCTCCCTGGGCCTCTTCTCCCTCTTCCCTCAGCCCCCTCCCTTAGCTGCAGCTGCTACAGTTTCCATGCCAACGGCCTGAGCCTACCTAAGCCCCCCGACACACCAGGTGTTAGTTCTGGAGGGAAAACCAAACAAAGCAAGACTGGCAGGGTCAGGAGGTGGTGCACGTAGGTGAAGAACGGGACTGGGGGGCCACCATCTGATGCCCTCGCTTCTCCCCCACCCTGGTGGAGGCACATCTTTTGTGGATTCCTGTGGGTCATAAGACTAGATATTGCAGAAAAACACACAAAGGCACATAAATGTACGGAAGTACCTGGGAGTTTGGTCCCAGCTTTGATTGATTTAACATAAGGTTCTACACCCGGGTGGCAAGATGGCTCAGCCGGGTGGGAGCTTGCACCAAGAGACCTGAGTTCAATCTCTAGGACCCACATGGTGGAAGGAGAAAATCAACTCTCACAAGTTGTCCTCTGACCTCCATATGTGCACCAGGGTGTGTGTGTGTGTGTGCATGCATACCCACACTCTCACACACATATGCAAAAATAAAATTTAAAGCTGTGTCTAAGGGGTTTGGGTGTCTGATATCAAATACATATACTTGGTTACCATTATTAGAAAACATTAGAGGTAGGAGTTAACAATAGAAGCCATTGAGAAGGCTCTGTGGGTAAAGAGGCTTGCTGTCAAACCTGATGACCCGAGTCCCTGAGACTCACATGGTGGAAGGTGAGAACTGACTCCTGAAAGTTGTTTCCCACCCTTCACACACAGATTGGCGATTGTTGATGCACACACACACACACACACACACACACACACACACACAGAGAGAGAGAGAGAGAGAGAGAGAGAGAGAGAGAGAGAGAGAGCAAGCTTAATTTTAAAAAGTTTTTAAGATCTAGAGCTGGAGATATGGTTCAGTGTTTAAGAGCAGGTACTAGTCTTGCAGAAGACCCAGTTCAGTTCCCAGCACCTATATCAGGCAGTTGACAACCACTTGTAACCCCAGCTCCTAGGGGATCTGAAGCTCTCTTCTGAATTGGGGGTACCTGCACTGTACCTACCCCCTCAACACACACACACATACACAACCAAAAATAATAATAAGAGAAAATTTCTTAAAAGATCTGTACCCGTCTAGCCTCAAAGAGTATCTGATATTCTTCCCAAGCCAGAGAAGGAGGAAAAAGCTGTGTCATCCCCAAGACAATAATATCCGAGATGTGCCTTTAGTCCTTCAACTTTAAGTATGAAGGACTTTCTTTGGCGAAGCAACAAGACCAGGTGATGAGGGGGGCGCTACAGAAACCAGACCATCAAAGATTGCTGCCTTCTTGATATTTTATCCTAGTGGGGGATTGTGGGATGTGAGAGGTGTAACAGCCAGTCACACCTAGATAAGAGTGTTGGTTAGAGTACTGGATGCTCTTTCAGCGACCCTGGGTTTAAACGCCAGCACCCACATGGTGGCTCCTAACTGTCTGGAACTCCATTTCTAGGTGATTTGATGTCCCTTCTGGCCTCCACAAGCACCAGGCATGCAAACTTGCATAGATATGCATGCAAAATACCCAGACACATTAGTAGAGACAAAGAGAAAATAATAGTGATGATGATGATGATGATGATGACGACGACGACTGTAAACTAAAGCCCCCAGGGAAGGCAGCAACAACACATCTGCTGAAGATTCTCCAAGGCTGACCCACCAATTAGAAAGTTGATTGCGGAGAGTTAGAATGTGGCAGATCCGTAGCTAATTCTCTTCTGGCTTTAATTATCTTAGCCATTCAGTGCCCACCGCTGTGTCTGACCTCTTGACAACCAAAACCTTTAAAATGTGTTCTCATCAGGCCACTAGCTCCTACCAATCCAAAAGCTGAGAATGTCACCAGTTACCATCTGGAACCTATCACAGAGGTTTTGCTGCTTTGCCATAACCTGCCTACCTGTGGTCCCTGCTAAGGTATTTGGTAAATGGCTTGATTTATGACTTCCTTCGCTCTGTAACTAATAAAATCGCATGTAACTACTTTCAGGGTGAAGCTCGTCTTTCAGGGCCATGGTCATCTGTATTTGGCACAGGAATAAACTGTCTCTTATTCCCTTTGAAGAGAGAGCCATGTCTTTGTGCTGACAGGATAATAAGGGAGGGAGCGAGAGGGAGGGGCTATTTTAGCTGGAAGGTGGGGGTGGGGGAGTTTTGAGAGGGCTGATAGGGGCCATGAATATTGAGAAGAACAAAGATGGAGGGGGAGGCAGGGAAAGGCCTAAGGGAAGAACATTCCAGATGGAACCAGGATGGGCAAAAGCTGAAAGGTGGGAATCAGTTGGCTATCCAGGGGAGGTCTGTGGCAGTGAGTGAGCAGAGAGGGAAGAACTACTTAGTAAGTGGGCAAAGTTAGGCTCTCAGAGGCCTTGAAACTCATGGGGACACTTTGGGTGGTTTTGGAGTGTGTGTGTGTGTGTGTATTCAGCACACAGGTGAGCTCATTCCACAGAACATTTGTGAAGGTCTCAAACAAATTCAGTTTTGTTTTTGGTATGGGTGTACGTGCGTGAGTGTGAGTGTGCATGTGTCTATGGGCGAGAACATTGTGTGTGTGTGTGTACTAGGTGAGAAGATGAGCTCGTGCCCACGGAACATAAGGTCAAAGAAAAAATTCAGGGGTCAGCGCCCTCCCTCCCTTCCGCTGTTGATCTTGCATTCTCAAGGCTAGCTGGTCCCCAGCTTCCTACACAATTTTTCCTGTCGCAACCTGCCATTTCGTCACAAGAATGCTGAGCTTATAGATAAACACCACCCCATCTGTTTGTTTACCTGGAGTCCAGGGATCGAACTCAAGTCATCAGGTTTTCAAGGCAAACACTTTAACCAACTGAGCCATCTGGCCTGCCCCAGGGTGTTATTAATTAACTACTGTAGACATTAACAGAGATTGTGTCATTGGGTAGGGTTATCTCCATATCTCTGTACTGTTCCTTAATGACTCCAGGAAGTAAGCATTGATTGACAGGCTTCAGGAGGGAGAGAGATCAGCCAGGAGCCAACAGGAAAGCTGCCCTAAGAGCATGTGCCCTGGGTATGTCCCTCCAACATCAAATCTAAGTGTGTGCAAGTCCCTTACAGAGTACATATATAACCTATGCACGTCCTCCTGTATACTCTTTAAAAAATGTGCGTGTGCGTGTGTGTGTGTGTGTGTGTGTGTGTGTGTGTGTGTGTGTACAGGTGCACATCAGATCCCCTAGATCAGGAGTTACAGGTCTTTGTGAGCTGCCATGGAGGTTCTGGGAACCAAATCCTGGTCCTCTGCAAATAGCAGCAACAGCTCTTAACCATTAAGCCAACAGTTCTCAACCTGTGAGTAGTGACCCCCCCTTGGGGGTCATATATCAGATATCCTGCATATCAGATATTTACATTATGATTCATAACAGTAGCAAAATTACAGCTATGAAGTAGCAGCAAAACTAATTTGATGGTTGGGGGTCACTACAACATGAGGAACTGTATTAAAGGATCGCAGCATTAGGAAAGTTGAGAACCGCTGCTGTAAGTCACCTCTCCAGCTCCCTATAGCTTTAAAATATCCTATTGGTTTAACCTGTGAATGTGCAGAGTGAACCATACACTGAGGACTCTCTAAGGAGCATGGCCAGGAGATATCCAGGCAAAGGTGTGATGGGGACAGAAGTTAGGGTGACTATTGTGGAGAAGGAAGACAGAGAGGCATTCTGGTAGATTTCTGTTCTTTGAGATAGGGTCTCATGTAGCCCAGGCTAGCCTTGGACTTGTTGAATAGCGAGGATGACCTTAAATGTCTGTCTCCCAGCTTCCAGCTTCCCAGTGCTGGGGTGACAGGCATGAGCCACACCACACTCATGGAACCCATGACCTTGTTCGTTCTAGGCAAGAACTCTCCCAGCCAAGCCTCACTCTCACTCCTCCCAGTTGGTTTCGATCGGTGGTTCACGTTTAGGATTGGCAAACACCATAGCTGGGGAGGGACTGAAATCGTCAGTTATGAAGACAGCAGTTGGGGCACCAGCATGTTGAATCTGACTGATTATCAAAACCTAGGGATGTCGGTATGCTTTCACTGTAATCCTGAAGCCATCCCATTTCTCTTCTTTTAGATATGGGTTCTTGAGACAGAGAGAGGACAGAAACCTGACTGTTAGCCTAGTTAAAAATATGAATGAGGGCTGGGGAGATATCTTAGTGGTTAAGTCACTTGCCACAAAAGTGTGAGGGACCAGAGTTCAGACATGCTATTGTTATTTTGGCAAACGGTCATGTATTAAGTTGCTTTCTGAGTACTACATTTATACCCAAAGACCTGGGTTGCTCTCAACCTTGGGCAGAGTAGCTCATTTTGGCAGTGGGCACAGTCAGTGGAGAGAGGCATGAGCAGCCAGAGTGCTAAGAATAAAGCTTGGCCCTAAATAGAGCAGCTATATCAAACCCCTCTCCCCGAACAAGGCTCGGGGAATATGGAAGAAGAGGGGACAGAAGGAATATAAGAGCTGGAAGATGGAGAGGAGAGCTGTTCAGATGCTGTCTTTGGGACATGACATGGCCATCCCACTCATGATCTCACAGCAGCTGCGGTTGCCCACATGAGACGTGTGTGAGATCAAGCCAGCCTAAATCTCAGCGTAGACAGAGGAGATGGTCTCCAGGCCCCAGTCCGTACCGAGGAACTTTCAGCGGCTGATAGCTGCTGGGGCTTTTGGAGGACATGGCCCCTGGTAGGTTTTGCACGCTCCATGAGATGTTCCCATACCCACACAGTATCTCAATTTAGCAGGTGATCAAAAACAAAACAAATGTGAAGTTGGTTGGGTCGGGGGGACTCCTTCTTGACAGGGATTTAGGGAGATTTGGAGGAGGACAATGGGAGTCTAGCTCATATTTTATTGTATAAATGTATGAAATTCTCAGCCATGAAAAGATTTGAATAAATAAATATAAATAAATACATGCCAGGTGGCCACATTTCCAGCCTCGGAAGGAAAACAGATAGGGGATTCCCAGAGCAAGCTGGCTAATGAGACCAGGCATTATCAGTGAGCGCTGGGTTTGGTTGACATAGACCTACCTCAGTGGGTAAGGTGGAAGATTTGTGACTTCAGTCTTGGGCCTTCACATGCACATGCAGCACACACACATACACCCACACCCACACAGGTGCAATCACACACATGCAAAACAATGTGTACACCCTGTAGTGGTTTGAATGAGAATGGACCCTGGAGGCTCACAGATTTCAACATTTGGTTCCCAGTAGGTGGTCTGTTTAGGGAGGATTAGGAAGTGTGGCCTTGTTGGAGGACACGTGTCACTGTGGGGTGGGCTCTGAGGTTTCCAAAGCCCTCACTAGGCCCAGTCTCTGCCTGCTGCCTGTGGATGAGGATGTGAAGCTCTTAGCTATTTCTCCAGTTCCACGCCTGCCTGTGACATGCTCCCCACCGTGATGGTCGTGGACTCACCCATTGAAACTGTAAGCAAGCCCCCAGTTAAGTGCTTCCTTTGATACGTTGCCTTGGTCATTGTGTCTCCTCACAGCAGGAGAGAGAGGACTGTGACACACTCACATTAAAAATGGGGAGAAACTAGAATGCACACAGAGAAGTAAGATATACGGCATTCCAATCCTTCCGTTAACGCCTTCCTCTATAACCTCCGCATTAGAGCTGGGTGGACCTTGGAACTCATATAAACCATGTAATGCGAACTGCCTGTTCACATCCCAGGAGCTTCCCGCAGTGCCTTCTGATTCTCCCTACCCTGAGGCCTCCAGCACTCGCAGCAAGCATTTTCTCTGTCTCTCTGCCTATCTCTTGCTCTCTGTCTGTCGTCTCTGTCTCTCTCTCCCTGCAGCCAATGGACCCATCCCCCTTTACCCTTCTTTCTCCGCTGCAAACAAATCACACTGTGTCTACCCCAGGACCTTGGCACTTCCCCAGGCCTCAGCATGCAGTGTGAATGCTGGGTGAGTGATTAAGACAACTGAGCTGTTCAGAGAACTTGGCAAGTGGTAAAAAGTATGTACATATTCAATACAGCTTAAGAACCCAGTCAGCTGTCCTTTCTCTGGCTGTGAGACCTACCATTCTATGGAAAAGAGCAGGATAGCTCCTGCCCCGCTCCCCACCTCTGAGATGCCTGGGAATGTGCACCCCACCCCCTTTCTGAACTTCTTCACTACCTGACATGACTTTAGAGTGTTTTTTTTGTTTGTTTTTGTTTTTGTTTTTGTTTTTTACTGCCCTCTGCTCTTGCACACCACCCAGGGCAAACATTTCTGACACCGATGTAGGATGTAGGGGCTTTCCCTACACACCGTGTCCTATAACCGGGGTCCATTCTGACACTAAATCTAAGGAGATTGCATAAGATCCCACAGGCTGACGACTCATTATGCTCCTAACTCAGGATGTTCCTCGGATGGCAATTGCAAGAATTTGGTTGTGACAGGCTGTAAATGCGGATCCCTACAATCTCCTCTTTGAGTTTAGCTGATTTGTTAGCATGCCTAACAAAATGTAGGGGACCCTTGACTTACACCTACTGACTTGTTAATGATGGGCAACATAAACGCTCCTCCTCATTTCTCCCTCTCTCTCCTCTCCCCACTCCTCCTGCTTTTCCCCAGCTCACTGGCCGCCATAGTGTTTACACCGGTGAACTCAGGCAGGATCCCAGTTTCATGAACAGTCTATGCACATGTATATGCATATTTAAAAGACCAGGAAAACAAGTAGAAAAGCAAAAATAGTGATTACCTGTAGACTGAATATGGAATAAAAATCATTATGCTAGCTGGGAGGTGGTGGTGCACACCTTTAAACCTGGCACTCAGGAGGCAGAGGCAGACTGATTCTGTGAGTTCGAGGCCAGCCTGGTCTACAGAGTAAGTTTCAAGGGCAGGCAGGGCTACATAGAGAAACCTTATTTCAAAAAACAAAAATGAAAACAAAACCATTACAACTAAAGTCTTAACACTGTATTTCTTTCCACCTAAGAATTCTACACTCTTTCCCCAATACTTCCTAAAGCACAGAGCCGAGTTAGTGTAGAATAGTAAATATTAAAAACCCTGTCCTTTCTTCAAAGATGAAGGCTGTGATTTTGTTAACCCTTCCCAGAAGACTCAATAGACACAGTCTTCCCTTGCTATCCATCGTTGACTAGAATGGTCACTCTGGGGATCCCACCTCCACCACCCAGAATTTAAGTGGGTCCTAGGGATCTGAACTCTGGCCCTGATGCTGATGCGGCAAGCTGAGAACTTGCTGAGTCACCTGCCCCGACCCTACACCTCACCGACCCTACACCTCACCGGAAGACAGCTCTCACTAACTTAGAGCTAGCTCACCCCTTTTGTTAGGCACACAGCTCCTGGGGTCCTCTCCCTCTCTCTCCTTTCCTTCCTCTCCCCCGTCCCCACTGTCTTTATCCTCAGCCCTGGAGTAACAGGCACCCACGCTGACACGCCCAGCTTTTCCCACGGGCGGGCGCAAGGGATCAGAACGAAGACCTTCCCGAGTATGTGGCCAGCACTGTACCCACCCATCCGTCTCCCCAGGCTGTGTTTGAGTTTTACATCGGTATGTGAAATATCATTCTTAGGATTTTCAAGGTCTAGAATTTCAACAAGGGAAGAATTCGTGGAGCAAGGAGAGTAAGAATGTTCTGAGGCCCGCTTCACTTCCAAAGGCTGGTAATTAGTTGTGAAAGAGGGGGAAAAAGGAAGAGAGGGAGGAAGGAGGGAAGAAAGAGAAACAAAGGAGAGAGCTGATAGAGAAAAGAGCAAAGAAGGAGGAGTATCCCATATATTTGTCTGAGTACATTTATAAATACACACCCCCAAACACACACACACACACACACACACATACACACACACACACACACAGAATACATAAAAATGTAATAAAAATTTTAAGCCACAAGTGTTAATCATATCTTCATTATTATGCACATACATCACTTATTTAAATTATTCTCAAGGATATTTTTTTCACTTCCACTCAGCATAGCTCAGAATCTGGAGAACGAGTTTTGGGTTTTCTAATAAGGTCACCCAGTTATAATAGCCAAGTCCTTAGAAAATCAATGAAAAGATTTATAACCATAGGCAAGATAAAACTCCTTTAAAGCTGGGTCTAGAGACAGAAATGACAGAACAGCCAGATGGTAGTGAGGCTGCTGTGGTTGAGGGTGTCTCCAGACCGCTGACCACGAGTCAGGGATTCTGAGAAAGACTTTCCCTGCCCTCGTGAAGTGACAACTTGGACTCTGCTCTGCGGTTCAACTCATTAACCAGAGAAAATTCCAGGACATGCCAGTTTCTCTAGCCCTTGGGACAGTCTTAGAGCTTTGACCAAAGGGCCATGAGATTCCAGGAGAAACTTCTTACCCACATGAACCACCTTTTCACTGGAAGTCTGGGCCCTGTGGCCCTGCCAGGGTTTAGAGCATGGACCTCACAGGAGAACACAGTTTCTGCGTGGGTGGTCCTTCCTCCGCTCAGTAGAGACTCTGTGTAAATGTTCTTTCTGTCATGGATAGGGAAGGGCTCAGGAATAGGTCACAGGAATCCATAGTATGATCTAACTATTGAATCAAAGCAAGGGGCTGGCAAGAGGGTGTGATGGGTAAAGGTGCTTGCTGCCAAGCCTGGTGACCCGAGTTTGATCCTGGGATCTCCATGATGAAAGGAGAGAACCAACTTCCACAGGGTATCTGCATGTGCATGCACACCCACATGCATATGAACACACATGCACATGATAAATAAAGAAAATGTAATGATTTTAAAAATCAAGGACTAGAGTATGGCTCAGTGGTTTAGAGCACTTGCTGCTCTTGCAGAGGACCTGAGTTCAGTTTCCATCATGCATGTACATGGCAGCTGATAACCGCCTGTAATTCCCACTCCAGGGGATCCAGCAGACTTCTGGCCTCCTTAGGCACCTGTACACATGTGTGTGGCAGACACTCACACAGACACATGAACGTACACATAAAATTTTTTTTAGATACAGTGAAATCTCTAAAAAAGAAAGAAAGTAAGATCTCCTCAGAAGCACAGGCCTGTGTTGACTGCGGTACTGTTCCCAGCAGCCAGGGAACGGAACCAGCCTAGACGCCCATCGACAGAAGAATGAAGACAATGCAGTATGTGTCCATGGGGTTTTACTCAACCATGGAAGAAATAAAATTATGTCACTTATAGCAAAGTGAAATGGAACCAGAAACCATCACCGTAAGTGAAATACGCCAAACTCAGAAAGAGAAATACTGCATTTTTTTTTTCTCCTATGTGGAAGCTGAGAGGAAAATTAAGAGGTGGGGAAGACTACTAGAGACGTAGAAACAGAATGAAAATTGGGGTGATGGGGGGTGGTGACAAAAATGGGGGCTTTGATGATTTGGGGAATGATTTTTGTATAGGGTGAGAGATATGAACTGAACTCATTCGTCTACATGTAGCTATCCAATTTCCCCACCAACATTCATTGAAGATGATATCTTTTCTCCAAAGTACTTTTGGAGGCATCTTTGTCTAAAATCAGGTGACTATTTCTGTGTGGACGTATTTCTGGGTCGCCTGTTTCTATTCCATTCATCTACAGGTCTGTTTGGACCAGCACCATGCTGTTTTGATTACTATGGTTTGCATGAAAATGTCTTTTTTTCCCTTTGGTCAGGGTCTCCCTACGTAGTAGTCTTGGCTGGCCTGCAATTCCCTGTGAAGACCTGACTGGCCTTGAACCCTCAGAGCTCCACCTGCCTTTGCCTCTGGAGTGCTGGGCTTAAAGGTGTCTGTCCTAGTTAGGGCTTCTGTTGCTGTGGTAAAACACCATGACCATGGGGCATTTTCTCAGTTGAGGTTCCCTCTTCCCAAATGACTCTGTTTAACGTTCAGTTAACATAAAGCTAGCCAGCACTGTGTGACACCACACCTTAGAAAACATCCTGACTGTCACTACACATAATGACTATACATTAATAAAATCTTCTCATATTAGAAGAGACAGAGGGAGCAAACACAATCAAAGCATGTATGAACACCAGGATGAAACCATTTACTTTGTATAGTTAATGCACACTAATACATCTTATCTTTGGATGTATGTACGTGTGAGTGTGTGAGTGTGTGAGTGTGTGTGTGTGTGTGTGTGTGTGTGTGTGTTTGTGTGTGTTCCTGTATGTGAAGGATTACTGTGGCTTGCTGGTTACCATTCTGGCTCCAGGTTCATTGAAAAACTCTGAAAGTTGTAAGTCAGGCATTGACAGGGCAAGCCTTCTGGCCTCCATATGTGCATGAACCCGCCCTCCACCTACCCCCACACAAAGAGATTGGGGTATTGACCATTCCAGGCTGAAATGCCTTCAGGACTTGGTGTATAAATTTTTTTGAACATGCACATAGAAGGTAGGATCAAATGTCATAAAGAGCTGTTCAGCATTCTCCCACATGCCCCAGCAGTCAATAAAGATTCTTTGGGGAGGGCCATCCTTCACACACCAAGGCTGACACAGAGCCTTGATCACACAGGCCAGTGACTCTGGCTGCCCTGAACCTGTGTAAACACTGTGAAGTCGCCCTTATCTCCCCCCAGCCCAGCCTGAAGGCCCCATATATCTCTTAGTGACAGCCCGGAGTTGACTCCCCGAATGCAGACACCCATCCATCTTGTCATTCCTTCTCAAACATATTGCTCTTTGTCTGAACTGTGTAGTGGCGCCTGTTTTGGACTTCACCCTCTGGTGAAAACCCCCATGAATGTGTAACTTTACTGAAACTTGCGTGTTTTTGCCCTGTTGTGTTAACTGGGGGTTCCTAAACCCAGACAAACAGCCCACATGATGACTACGTGTAGAGAGGATGGCACATTATTTATTTCTTGCCTTCTGTGTATTTTACCAATTTTCTTTCCCTCCCCGCCCTCTTTCCCTTCCTTTCTTCCTTTCTGACAGGATCTCATACAGCCCAGGCTAGCAGCAGACTCACTATATAGGTGAAGATGACCTTGAACTCTTGTTCCTCCTGTTTCTACCTCCCACGTTCTAGGCCTGCAAGCCTTTGCCCTCACACCCAGTTTATTCAAAACAGGAGATTGAACCTAGCACTTCTCTCATGCTTGGATGCATTCTGCCAACTGACCAACATCACCACAATTTTAAAAGTTATTTTTATTTATTCTTTGAGAATCCCATAAACACATGAATTTTGGTCAAATTCAGCCCTTAATCTCCTGTCTTGCCTAGGATTACTATTGCTTTGATGAAACATCATGACCAAAAGCAACTTGAGGAAGAAAAGGTTTATTGGCGCATATATGTATATATAATATAAGGTATATATACGTATATACACACAGATATATATACATACATATGTATATCCTGATATATGTATATACATATACATACGTACATATAGCTCTATCTATCTATCTATCTATCTATCTATCTATCTATCTATCTATCTATCTATCTCCTGAACCACAGTCCATTGAGGGAAGCCAAGACAAGAATTCAAACAGGGCAGGAACCTGGAGGCAAGAGCTGATGCAGAGGCCATGGAGGGTGCTGCTTACTGGCACTTGCTTCCATGGCTTGTTCAGCCACTTTCTTATAGAACCCAGGACCAGCCCAGGGATGGCACCACCTCCAACGTTTGTCCATGTTGGGCCTCTGTGTCTATCTAATACTTTTGATAGAGTGTATGAAAATTTAAAAATCTGTTAATCTTTTAACCTGGCAATACTGATTCTAGAATCTCAGAAGCCCCAAAGCCCTGTCCTGTAATCTCAGTGATGTTTGCTATGCAGGTCTTCAAACTAAGGCTTATAGTCAAAAGAAAACACTTTGCGGGACTGGGAACAAAGTGCAGATGGTCGAGTGCTTGCCTAGTATGGTGGAAGCCCTGGGTTCCATTCCCAGCATGGCATAAATGGGACATGTGGTATTCCTGTAACCCCAGTACTGGACAAGAGGTCACAGTTGTTGGCTACACAGTGAGTTAGAGGCTAGCCTGGGCCACATGGGACCCTGTTTAAAAAGAAAAAAAAAATCACTTTCATACGAAACAACTTGCATTTCCTAAAAAATAGTTCATGGCATGTGTGTTGCAGTCCCCCAGGTTCTCTGACTCCATAGGACTCATGGAACTCAACAGATGGTCCCACGCATTGCTCGCCAAAAAGGTGAAACAGTCAGCAAAAGGAAAAAAGGCTCATGGGCAAAGTGCAGAGGGAACCAGCTACTGCTGTAACAAAACACCACAGAGTAGGAAATCCATGAAGAACAAGAGAGAGACAGAAAGATTCCTTCTCTTCCTCCTTCTCTTCCACTTCCTCTTCCTCCTCGTTTTCTTCTTCTTCCTCCTTCTCTTGAAACAGGGTCGTATCCCGTAGCTCAGGTTAGCCTGGAACTCGCTATGTATGTAGCCCAAGAATTGCGTCAGACTCGTGGCAATCCTCCTGTCTCAGTCTTCAATCTTGAATCACACGTGTAAGCCACCACAGCAGCTTCTTCTTCCACTTGTAAAGACCCACTGTGCGGTGGGTGCCTGACCTCATGACCTCATGCAGTCCTAGCTAAAAGCCCCACCCCAGCAGTTTGAGGCTTTAACCTGTGGATTCGGAGACACACGGATTTAGCCTGTAATGTTGTTTACTAAGCCACTCTGTTCCTTTCCATCTACGTACGAATAGCTGGAATTACTTCCTTTATTCTTTAGTGTCAGGTTTTGAGTGTCACTCATCAAAATTCACAAAGCGGGGGTGTGGGGGTGTGGGGGCGGGTTAATGCACTATGCAAAATCAGACCTGTGGAGCCCCTGGTTTCTGCTCTGCAAGAGGGGAACCTTCTCCAAGACGCAGATGGAAGATGGGGACAGAGGCAAATGTATTTATTGTTATTATTATTATTATTATTATTATTATTATTATTTTCAAGGTCCTATTTTGTGGCTTCTGTGTTGGGGCTTGTCCAAAGCAACGCAAGTTCACCTGTATCCCCTGGGTGTATCCAAGCCCTAAGCCACCGAGCCTCTGCAACCCCTCTCCTCTCTGGCCTCCGGGTTTCCATGGCAGCACTGAGGGGGCCAGCTGTGGTTTCCATGGCAGCGGCTGAGCTGCCTTCTTCCTGGTTGTGAGAGGTTTGCAGGAAGGCCCAGGCAGAGTTAGACAAGATCAAACAACAGAAGGTTGTTTCTTTCCTGCAATTAAGTTGCATATTTGGATGTTGGTAGAACATCATAAATCACAGTATGAGTTCCAAGGTCCCTGTCTCACACACACACACACACACACACACACACACACACACACAGATGAGTGTTTAAGGAGGTTTGCGTGCTAGTTAGTGATTTATAATGCAGCATATGTGTGTAATGAGTTATCACACTGTGCCCCGTAAATACATTCAACGAAATAAAATAATTTCATTAAAAAGTGTTGCTGTATGTAGAGGGTAGTGCATGCCTATAGCTGTGAAACTAAGGAGACAGAGGCAAGAGGATGGAAAGTTGGAGAGCCTGTGTTACAGGGTGAATTTAAGGCCAGACAGAGATACACAGTGAGACCCTGAATTGTGAGATGGCAGAGATGGGGGGGGGGAGCGAGCTGTAGAGTCTGTTCATTATTAAATATTTCAAATTGTCTACAAACAACAGTCCCAATCAAGCATGATCCATGGTAATCTTTTGTTTATTCTTAGTCCACCCCAAATCATAATGGAAGGCTGACTCCTAGCACACGACATCATGGTGGTGGTAATGTTGACCTACCTTCTCAGGACTGAGGCAGAAGTACATTGAATCTGTTTCAGGAAGGATAGGGGGACCAGAGCAGCTGAAGAGGTGTTAAGGGTTGCCAGGAAGAGATGATGATGGAGGTATGTGTGGGTACATCTGTGCCAGGGTGAGCATATAATCAATAAAAAACGATCAATATCAAAATATAATCAAAGCTGCCTAAGTGCTTTCTAAATATCCAATATGCTTTGGAGAAAGTATCCCTGAAAGATGGGCATGATAAAGGTTCTAGGAGTAAGAGAGAGGCAGGAGAGAGAGAGAGAGAGAGAGAGAGAGAGAGATTCATCTATCTTCTACCTGACTTCTAAATCAGACCACTGAATGGGATGCTACAGCTTCCATACTTGGAAAGAAAAAAAAAAAAACCAATCTATGTCCTGGGTTAATGTGACAATTAAATGAACAAAGGAATCATGGCTACACATACCTGCAGTAAACAACAGAACAGTCATTAGGTAACACTGTAAAAAGTCCTATAATGAGCAAAATATTAACATTTTAAATTAAAATAGGATCTGGCAGTATTCTACTGAGCTATCTTAGAGTTTGAAGCCAAAATATTCATACAGATCAACATAGATATGCTTCTTTATTTTACTTTTTTACAGTGCTGGGGATGGAGCCCTGGGCCTTGCGTCTATTAGGCAAGCACGCTACCGTGGATCCAGGCCTCCAGCCCCTCATTGGGGGATTCTAGGCAGGTGTTGATCACTGAGCCACACTCCAGCCCTGACATCTTTTTTTTTTTTTTTTTACAGTTACTATTTCCCCAGATATACAGTTTGAAAACATTGTTGATGAGCTTGCTTCCATTAAAGCAAAAAGATAAAAACAGGAGATAATGTTGAGCATTTCAATATATTTTCTTTTTTCAAGTTTCAAACGTTCTGTGGGAAAATCAGCAATTAAAAATGACACAAAACCACACCTGTATGGGCTCACATTTTCCCTTTCCTTGGGCTTTCATGTGGTTTAGAATATGCTGGAATTATTTACATTCCTTGTGCTTTGCCCGTATATTACGAGTGGGGCTTTTTTAAATTAAAGATTGCACCAAATATTTTTTTTTCTAAGAGTGAGCTACAGTCAACACGTTGCCCAACAGAACTCTGAACTTTCCTCCTTCTGACTAGAACAGTGCATCCTTTGATCAGCGGGACTGCGACCTCCACTCAGGTGTGGGCGATTGATCCTGACGCCTGACATTTTGGTACCCTCTAATGTTTGCCTCACCCTGACCCCAGTTCTGTTTCTGAGCATTTGATCTATGAGCTGTAATGGGATCGTTGAAAACAAACAGCCGGGTTGGGAGCGGGTGGTGGGGGGACGGACGGGGGAGAAAGGAATCCAATTAAAGAGAAGGTTAATTGTCAAGCTCTTGCAGGACAGAAAAAGTTTTTCAGAGACATCCGGGAAGCAATCGTGGCTGTAGATCAGAGGTCAAGGGATAAGGTCTTCGCAATGAGAAAAACAGATAGAGGCAGGTGGTCATTAATCTTGGGGACCGATGTTCGGTAGTGGCCTTCCGTCCTTTGTGCTGTAGTTATTGACAGAGGTCGAGTTGGAGTGGGAGGTGTGTGTCAGGAAAGTGGCATGATCAGCTTAATTGCAGGTCTGCAGCTCACTCTGTGAGTGACAGAACATTGATAGGATCTGAGTGACCCTCGTCACCAGGATGTCACAATTAGCCAGGGAAAGAATTGAAGAGGATACTGACAACAGACCAAAATAATGACACCACCTAAGTCCAATCGGTAAACCAATTAGTGTATTGGGGTTGCTTACAGGAGCAGGATTACTCAAAGGCAGCTGCATCACTGAAGCCCACCCCATCGTGGCGGATAACTCACCAAAACTAGAATCACCGAGTTTTGTGGTATGGCTTGCAGGCAGCTTAGCATGTTGAAAAGTCTTTTCCAAGCTGCTTGGCTGCACTAAGCCTCACCCCAGTAGTCCTGAATCCTTTTACAACCTCAGGGAGAGAGCCACCTCAAGAGTCTTTTAAGCTTCAGGGACTCCTCCCCGAGACTTGCAAGTTGTTTCCTTCCCAAGTCTTAACATGCCTCCATTAGAACTTCATGTGTGTTAACAAGTTTCGGGGGAAATTTCTACACAACAATGAAGAAGATGAGTGTAGTTCTAGTCTGGAACTCTGAATTCAGCTGTACTGCATAGAATAATGGTTCAGTCAGTGGCAGGCCATGTGTCCAATGGTATGCACTTCAAAGCAAAAGTCTGTAATAGACTATCCCACCAGGCTTGTTTAAGTTCATTCTAATGTGATGCCTCTGCCAAGCCTCCACCAGGTAGGCTTTCCTAATGAGTAAAGCCCAAGCTTCTTTCCTCTCCTCCTCTAAATAAGAAACTGGGGGAGATATATTTCTAGAACATGTTAATTTGACTAACTTCACAGATAAAGTTGAGGATACGTCTTTGTTTGTGTGTACATGTTCATGTGTGTGCACACATGTGTATGGGTGCCTGTGCCTACGACACCAAAACTCTGGAGGACGAGGCAGGAAGGTAAGAGGCAAGCTTGAGGAAAGTCTAAGTTACATAGTGACCTACATGAAAACTTAGGTTACAAAGTAAGATCCTGTCTCAAAAAGGGGGGTGGGTGGGTGGAGGGATGGCTCAGCAGTTAATAGCACCTGCTTCTCTTGCAGAAGACCAGAGTTCAATTCCCAGAATCCATGTCAGGTGACTCACAGCTGTCTATAACTCCAGTTCCAGGGGAATCCGATGTCTCTGGTCTCTTTAGGCACACACACACACACACACACACACACACACACACACACACAAATTAAACATCATTATTGTGGAGTACAGTGACTAATACCTTTAATCCCATCACTTGGGAGGCTGAAACAGGAGGATTGTTGTGATCTAAGGTTGGCCTGAGGGATAAAAATCACTAGTGGTCTTACCCACTGGTGAAGCCTGAATATTACACTACCAACGTGCCAAGCAAGGTATGCCCACTAGTGCCGTCGTGGTTTGAAGATTATGGGGGTAACCAACCTTTTTTTAAAAAATGTTTTACCTTTATGATTTTGTCAGTTATGTGGATAAGTTTGAGTGTGTACTCATGCAGGTGTACACGTGTGTGCTCACACCTGTGTAGAGTATATGAATGTATGCAATACCCAAGAGAGCTAGAAGAGAGTATCAGATGCTCAGGAGCTAGAATTACGGTTATGACGGTTGCCTGACATGGGTTCTGGGAATGTAACTGGAGTCCTCTGAAAGTATAGTAAGTGTTCTTAACCACTGAGCCATCTCTTCAGCCCCCAAATCGCTTTCTGAGTGAATGAGCTACATGGCGAGTGCCAGACCAGCCTGGGCTGCCAAAAAGATTCATTATCATTAGTAGTACTATTTGTGATTAGCCGCATCACACAATAGTTAAGATAAACACAGATGCAGCAGCACTACACAAACCAAATACCCCGAGCCACCCCTGTAACAGAAGGGTAGATTAACAAGAGAAGGGTATAGACACATGTTTTTGATGTAAATGGTTCACGTTGCAAGAGCTTTCAAATGGAAACAAAGAACCAAAGAGACAGGAAAACTCTAAGGTGGGCACAATGAAGTAGTTGGCCGCAGAGAAGCAAGATACGATCTCTTGAATTTTAATTTCAGTTTTATTTACTTTTGTGTGTGTTTGTTGTGGGGACAGGGGGTGTATGACTTGGCATGTGGAGATCACAGGACAACTTTCAGGAGTCTGCTCTCTACTTCTACCAAGTGGGTCCCAGGGATCAAACTTAGGTCATTAGCTTTGGTGGCAAGTGCCTTTACCTGCTGGGCTGTCTCACTGGTCCCAATTTTTTGTTGTTCTTTTTCTTGGTTTTGCTTAATTTTTAGTGATCTAGCAGCGCAATGGTACTTATTTATAATTTTATCACTCAGGAGGCCTCAAAATAAAGAGACAGAACCATGATGTAATATTCGCAAGCTAGAGGTCTTTAGCCAGGCCTGCTTGTTCAACAATCTCTGTGTCTAGCTTTAGAGATGAGTGTGGGACTTCACAACCTGCTTCAGGGGAGAAGGATGAGGGGAAAGCAAGAGAGGCCTCTGGCTTCCAGTTTTCCAGTTGTTTTAAAGTACCGTTGGTAACATGTGAAGATGCCACATCCCAGGCTGCCCGGGGGCTTAATGCTATACCTTGTTAGTCAATCCGATTCTCTCTCCGTCTCCGTCTCTTTCTGTCTCTCTGTCTCTCAGTGTGTATGGGGTTGTGTGTCTGTCTGTCTCTGTGTCTTTGTCTCTCTTTCTCCAGCCGGTTTCTCCAAGCCCCTCCTGGGAGGACCTTGTGTAGCAGCCACTGAACACAGATGATGAGAAACAGTGGGCTTTTTGAGTCTGAGAAAAATAATAACTTGTGGCCTAGTTAATCACGGGAATGAGACAGGCAGGTTTTCCTTTGAAAAGGAATGAGGTCTTTACAAAGCGGCTGTGGTGTTTCAGCTGAGAAGCAAGGCAGACCTTCTCTGGTTACAGGATAATTTATGGAGTGGGGCCTTTGGGGTGAAGAGCTTGACTATGTGTGGGCTGAAGACCTGGGCAAGCCCAGCCATGTCCTGGGACGTGAGGAGATGAGGAATGGGTAGTGGTTTTCTTTCTTGAGACCAGGGTCGTATTTAAAAGTTCTTGGATGGACACAGGCATTTCAGAAAGAGGGTAAAGCCAAACATAACTGGAGAAAATTCCAGAAAGGGAAGAATAACAAACTCACGCCACACAGAACTGGCCACAGTACTGAGCAAGCTCAGTCTTCCTGGACTCTGGATTACCTTTTCAAAGAGGACTAAGGCTTGTCTTGGTGTGCAAGCCCGTCGTCTCAGTCCTTGGAGGTAGAGGCAGGGGGATCAAGGGTTCAAGGTCATCCTCTGAGCATAAGAACTTGTCTCACGGAGGCAGGGAGGAAGGAGGGAGGAAAAAGGAAGTGAAGTAAAAGAAAGGGGGAGGGGGGAGGGAGGGAGGGAAGGAGGGAGGGAGGCTGAGCAGATGGTTCAGTTGGTCAAGTCTTTGCTGTGAAAACATGATGGCCTGAGTTCGGTCCCCAGGGCTCACAAGAAAAAGCGAGATGTGGCAACACTTGCTTGTTACCCTAGCACTGGACAGATGTTGGATCCCTGGGGCCAACCAACCTAGTCTACTCAGTGAGAGACCCTATCTCAGAAAATAAGATGGCCATCACCTGAGGAACTACACCTGAGGGTGCCCTCTACACACACACACACACACACACACACACACACACACACACGAGTAAAGAAATGGAAATTTTTTTTCAAAGATGCATAAAAGATACCCGACATCATCTTCTGGCCTTCACACACAGAAGCATACATTTTTCCCCCAGCTCTGAAAAAAAAAGTTAAATTTTAAAATTGTATGTGATGCATAGTTTACTGTGATAAGGATGTCGTAGGAGCTGTTGCTGGGAAGTCTGTGATCCCACCTTCCCCAGCCCCCACCAGGGCTGGTTTGACGTCAGTAGATGTTTGTTCCCACTTAGGAACATTTACCTGACACTCATCCGGTCTAGCTTAGGCAGTTACCATGGAAACAGCAGCACTATTGGGAAAGGGGAGGGGGTCTGCCAGGGAGCTCAGAGAGCCTCTGAGGTTGGAATTTTCCAGGCTCTGAACTGTTGCTGATTGCTGATGTTTGCTTTGTAATCAATGAATAGCCCCAGTAATGGCGATCGATCGATCCTTCTTCCTCAGTGAGGAAGAAGAATCTTGAAAGCGATGAGCACAAGATAGGCAGCCTGGTCTTGGATTCCTTTATGAACCATGTTTTTCCCGAGTCCCTTTTGGGTTGTCATCTACCTGTGGAGCCTATCACATAGACTGTGGGCGTTGTTGTTTGGCTGGGTGATTAGTCTTTTAGAAATGTATTTTATTTTTAATTGTATCTGCTTATTGTCTTGGTTTTGTTTCTGTCGGTGTGACAGATATCCCCTGACAGAAAGCAACTCAGGGAGGGAACTTTGGGAGGTTTATCTCAGCTTAGTTACAGGATTCAGCCCATCACTGAGGGAAGTCAAGGCAGGATCTCAAGCAATTACATCCACGGTGGCACCTATCCATCAAGTTACGGTCAAGAACAGAGAGAAATGAAGGCATCCGTGCCCTCTGCTGGTTCATCCAGCTTCTTCCGTTCTTACTCTTCAGGATCTGTTGCCTAGGGATCGGTGCTGCCCACAGTAGGGTGGGTCTTCCTGCATCAATTAAGAATCATGACAGTCGCCTCACAGACATGCCCACAGACCAACTGAGGCTGTCTTCCCAACTGATTGAATTGTGGCAAGTTGACACTTAAAATTAAACCATAGCATTTATTTACTTATTTAATATTGTGTGTGCAGTGTGTGTGTGTGTGTGTGCGCGCGCGCGCGCGCTCATGCAAAAAGGCACTCACATGCTACAACACGTGTGGAAAGGTCAAAGGACAACTTTGGGGAAATCAGTCCCCACCTTCCACCTCCTTTGTCTTTGGGATGCTAAGGATTGCTGGCTAGCTGGCCTATGAGCTTCTGGATGATTTTATCTCCAACTCACATCTTACCACAGGAGCGGTGGGCTTACAGATGCACATCACCACATCTGGATTTTTGAAATGTGAGTTCCCGGGATCCAGCTCAGGTCCTCAAGCTTGCAAGGCCAGCACTTTCTTCCCCCCGAGCCATCTGGCCAGCCCAGATTCTTGTTTTGAAGGCAGATTTTTCTCCAGTTGCTTTCTCTGAGTGAAAAGAAATAAAATCCTGACTTCTTAGTGTGTTTTTATGCCACTGAAATTTGAGTCAAATACAATTTGGGGCTAATTGCTTATAAGTTGATCCATTTAGCTGTAATTCTAGCTGTGGGCCAAAATATACTTAAAAGCAAAGGGATTAGGGCTGGGAAGATGGTTGAGACAGTAAGCCGCTTGTCACACAAACATGAAGCCCTCAGATCGAACCCCAGTACTCACAATTTTTTTTAAGCTGCCTGTGGTGGCACACACTTGCCGTCTCAGTGCTGGGGACGTGAGGACAGGTGAGTCCCTAGGGCTTCTAACCAGCTAGCCTAGACTGCTTGAGTGAGCTCCAGACTAGAGATACAGGCTGTCTCACAAACCAAAGCTGGGGCTGGAGAGGCGGTCCAGCAGTTAAGAAGCCTTGACGCTCTTGTGGAGGACCTGAGCTGGGTTGCCATTACCAATTACCAGTGTCAGGCGGGTCACAACTACCTGTAACTCCAGCTTCTGGGGACTGGATGCCTCTCTGGCCTCCTTGGGTACCCACACCCACTCATGGGCACGTGCTCACACATATACACACACACACATGCACCTATACTCACATGCACATGAGCATGTACACACACTAGACACACACACACACACACACACACACACACACACACACACACACGCACACACATGCGCACACGTTCACAGAGGAATTGTTCAGTTGTCCAGCGCTGTATGTATCCGTTAGCAACTGCTGCATAACAGATCATCCGGACTGAGTAACTTGAAATATCACATATCTGTTCTGTTTCCGTGGGTCTCCTAGACTGTGACCTCGCCATCAGCCTGGCAGTGCTCGTTCTTGGAGCTCAGAGTCCTCAACGGGTTGTTCGGCAGGATTTGGGCCTTCATGGTTGTGGGACTGTGATCTCCGTATTTTCTCTGGCAGTTGTCTGGTGTGTGGCTCTCCCACAGCCCAGCCACTTACACCTTCAATTGCCTTTGAAGATGCTTCGAGGCCGTGGAGAGAACTTGTCTTGTCACGACAGAACTAACAGTTCTCTATTTCTGCTGCGAGCATGTGTGCACTGAGATGGGGATCAGAATGGGCTGTGATGCAGAGTAGGCCTTATCCTGTGATCAAAGGGAACCCGCTACGTGGGTTTATTTATCTGTCTGGACGTTGGCTTATTGGTTCTGGCGATGGAACCCAGGGCCTTAGCACGTGCTAGGCAGGTGCCCTCTTATGTGTGTTGGGGGCGGAGGGAGTACAAAATGATCGCGTGTTCCTTTGAGAACATGAAGAAAGGTCACCTGGAAGGCCACCTAGGAGGCCACAATGATTAAACACAAAGAGAAGGAGATGGCTTGGTTTTCCCCGGCAGTGCAAGCATGGCCGACCTGGACACTATGGCTGCTTCTCCTCCATCTGCCCAGAATGAATTTCTCCCTGGTGGTCTTTCATCCTGTCCTCCCCACCCTCCCTTCCTCCCTCCCTGCCTTCCTTCCTCCCTCCTTCCTCTCCCCCATCTCCCTCTCTCCCTTCCTTTCTCCCCACCTCCTCTCCTTGTTCTTTCTTCGGAGATATCCCTCCTCAGAGAGCTCTTCCTTGACGGAGACACAATGCAGCTCACTCCCTTCATTGTAAACCCCTCCTTCCCCCCACCGCCCCCGCCGTGCATTCTTTACTGGCCTTTATCACCAACCAGCATTGTACTGCATTTTTCTATTGTTGTCAAACTCATTCTAGAACAGCAGCCCCCTGAGACTAGGGATTCTGTCTTTCTTGTTCTGTGTTCTGGGGTACAGGGTGGGTAGGTGGGTGGGTGGGTATGTGGTCCCATATATGTCCTATCCAGGTGTGGAAGTCTGAAGATAAACTGTGGGAGCCTGTTCTCTCCACCCACCTTGTGGGTCCCGAGGATGGAACTCACGTCGCCAGGCTTAGGGGCAAGCTCTCTGGCCCTCGTTCTCTTAGTTTAATGCTGCTCAGCAGCCCTCAGAGGGTGCCCTTCGCACCATTTGGCTGTGTGCAGCCCCATCCCACTAGAATGATGCCTGATGGGGAGGGCTTTGTCCGATCCCCACATGAGTCCTATATAGAGCACAGTTCCTAGCACACAGCACTGAAAACATTCGCTGACAGAGTCTGCCATCCTTTTAGACACATAAATAACCCTTCTATCCGGGCAAAGTGGTGCACGCCTTTAATCCCAGCACTCGGGAGGCAGAGGCAGGCGGATCTCTGTGAGTTCAAGGGCAGCCTGGTGGTCTACAAATAGAGTTCCAAGAGAAACTCAATTAAAGAGAGAAAACCTGTCTCGAAAAATAAAACAAAACAAAAAACATCAACAAAACAAACACAGGATTCTAAGGGCTAATAATAAAATAAAATACAATAAAACAAAAATGAACACACCAAAATTGGACCTAGATAACCTAGGTCCCTGGGTGATCTAGCCTCAAGTTCTTGGTCACCAAAGCAGTGCCAGATATGGATTCCATCTTGTGGAGTCCTTCAGTCAAATCAGTTATTAGCTGGTCACTACCCCAAGCTTTGTGGCACCATGCATGAGCATATCTTACAGGCAGGGCACCATTGTGCATCAAAGGGTTTGTGGCTGGGTTGGTATTCACGGTTTTTTCAGTAGCCTGTAGAGTACCTTCCTGTACCAAAGACACTAGAACATAGGAACGAAGGCTCTGTAGAGGCACCAACTTGACTTCCCTACGTCCAGTGAGTTGTGTAGGTCTTGTCTTCAGCAATGTGGGCTTGCTGTCAGTTTGTGGAGAGCAACCTAAAGTCTTGACAACAGCCTGGGTTGTTTGGAGATTCCCATGGGATCCCTTTGGACAACAACTCAATTAGATGGAACCCAATCTTGCCACTGGAAGTTTCATTTGGTGACAAAAGATGGCCACGTGGGGCTGTCTGCCCCATTATTGGGTGATGTCATTTAGATTGCCTTCATATGTGTGTATATTTTAGGAAGTTTCTACTGTGTAAGATTTCCATCCTACCCCTCCAATGGCTGTTGATGTTAGCTGCCTCCCCCAGTGTTCTCTCCTCTCTCTACTCTTGACCCTTCCACTCCAGCACACCCCTCATCCGTCCATAGCTATCTATTCTGTCTCTTTCCAAACAAGATCTATCTGTACCCCCAGTCCTTTACTCTATACCTAACCCCTGTGGTTCTGCTGGTAGCTTGGTTATCGTTAGTTTAACCTGGAATTGTAAGTCAAATGAATCCTGTCTTTCCAAATTTACTTAAAAAAATATATATATATATGTATATATATATATATATATAATTTTGTGTGTGTATGCGTGTCTATGTGAGTTTATGTGCAACTCATTTGTGCGGGTGTCTCAGAGGCCTGAGGGTGTTAGACGACCTGGAACTGGAGTTAGATGATGTTGGGAGCTACCTGACATGGATGTTGGGAATCAAACCCGGGTCCTCTGCTAAGGAAGCAAGTGCTGTTAACTATGAAGACTCTTCTCCAAACCTCAAAGTTGTTTTTTGTCGGAATATTTTATCACAGCAACAGTAATGAAACTAGAACGTTCCCTCCCACATTCATATCATGTGTGGTTTTGTACATAGGTGTGTATATGTATATGTGTGTATATTTATAAGCTAGGTTCCACATGAGAAAAAAATTGTCTGAGTCTAGTTTATTTTTCTTAACATCAGTTTTATCTATTTTCTCCAGTCTACTCACTTAATAGTTTAACATCTGTATCTGTGTATGTAGGTACATATGTGAGGAGTGCATGCGATACACATGTGGGTAGATGGTGAATGCACAGGTGTGCACAAGTGTATGCGTGTACACACGTGCATGTACACCCTTGCAAAGGCCAGAGTGTAACAAGTGTTCTTACTCCCCAAACTATCTCCTCAACTGTATTTTTGTTTTTGACGTAGGGTCTCTTGTAGGCCAGGCTGCCTTCAAACTCCATATGTAGCTGCGGATGACCTTGAAATCTCAATCCTTTTGCCTCTGTCTCTCCAGTGCTTGGATCACTGGCATGCTCTACCACATCTAGCTCATGTAGTGCTGTGGATCAAACCCAGGGCTTTGGCTATGCTTCTAAACACTTGGCCAACTGAGCTACACCCCTATTCCAATTTTTGTAGACGTCGCAGCTCAGATCCAACTGTGTCATTCTACAGTGATTCTGTCAAGAGAAAACACAGAAGGTGTGTATGGACCACAGATGGCAGCTGATAGCCTAAAGAGTCTGGTCCTCCCCCTCCTTGGCCAGGTTGGTTTAATGATTGGTAGCTTAATCACGGGTCTCTCCTTAGGGCTTTTTTGTTGCTTAGCAACCCAAGCAAGCTCAACCTGTTACCATAGAAACTTCTGCTAGGATGAGGAAATGAAGGTGATTGAAAATCAGCAAATCTTAGAGAATGGAATATTCTAGCACTTTGTATTAGACTAAGTGTATATTTAAGGAATTAGCCTGAAATCCACCAGCTAACTTCTCATTCAAAATTTGTGAATAAATAAAAATTTGACTTCTTTGAGTAGATGTTTCCATGTCTCTGATATTTCACTAGCTGAAATTCAGGGACTGGGACTTGTTTTGTTTTTAAAGACAGGGTATGATGTGACCCGTGTTGGCCTTGACATATTACACACTTGTGGGTGACCTTGACCTGTGGGTGACTCCGGCCTCTGCTTCATCCATGTTAGGATCACAGACATACACCACCATATTTTTAAAAAAACCATATATGTAGGTGTGCATGGAGAGGCGTATCTTGATTAGACTGATTGTTGCTGTGGGTGGCAAGATTCTCTGTGGTGGGATTCGGGAATGTACAAAAAGGAGAAATTAAGGGCCAGCAGGATGGATTAGTGGGTCAAGCAGCCACTGTGCCTGATGGCCTGCATTCAGTCCCTGGAACTCACATGGTAGGAGGACAGGGTTAACTCTACAGGGTTGTCCTCCGACTTCCATACATGCCAGTTTGCTCTCTTTCTCTCTCGATTGCACACAATTAAAAACAAATTTGAAAGGAGAAAGTGAGGTGAGCATTCACCTCTCTACTTCTGGACTTGGGTGCAATGGGACCCCGAGTTCCTCCAAGCTCCTATCACGTCAACGTCCTCCACTGTGATGGAGTGTACTCTTGAACTGGGAGCCAAAGTAAACTTTTCCCCCTTAAGTTACTTGTTCCAAGTATTTTTATCACAACAATGGGGAAATTAATTAATAATTTTTTCTTTATTCAAAGTATCAAAAATACTAAATGAAAAATTCAAGAAATGAATGAAATTTTTTTTTGTGTGTGTGTGTGTATGTGGAGATTTCATGTCCTCTGTTGTTGCAAGCTATCTATGTCTTGTGGCTTCTAGTTCCAGCCTTCACAGGATGTGAGCCATTCTGTGGTCTGGTGCAACTAAACGGTATGCGTTACCTAGCCATCAGTCGCTTGATAATCATCTCAGATACCAGAGTGATTGTTATGGTACCTGCCATGTGACTGTGGTACCCAGGGAGACCAGAACATAGACTCACCCCAGATAGGACAACAACAACAGAACCGATTCCACCCAAATCTGGCTTGGAGAACCAAGGGATTTATTGAGCTTTGCTTACAGGGATATGAGTGACGCAAAGGTGACCTTATCACCGAGAGTCCCACCCAGGCATGAGTGTTGACTCACAAAAGCTGCATCCCTCAAGTTCCTCAGTCAGCTTGTAGACAGTGCCACAGAAGATAATCTTCTCTGTTTGGCTATCCGTCACTGCTTTTCTAATCTCGATGGGTGGGAGCTTGTAAATGTGTCAACCTTCTGAGTTTCCTGAGCCTGGTAACTTTCACTGGTTTCATGAGGCTTCTTTTTCCTAGGAAGGAATTTTAAATTTGGAGGAAAGAGCTACACACAGCATCACAGACTTAGCTTCAGTCACCCTTATTTGACATAATAGCAGGCATAAAATGAGAGTGCTACGCCAATGTTGGCTAGCTAGATGTATTAACGAGCTTGGAGACATTGAGGCTGGACTCTTCCCCTGAACCCCAGAAGGGAAAGCATCATTAAATGTTTTTCCTTAAGATTTAAAGTTCTATAGGAAAGGGTGGAAATATGGAGGTATCAGGGCATTGCTGAGGCCCTTGAAGGGACAGCTCCGACTTAATTCCTGGTCAAAGGATCAGATTCTGAGTTCTACCTCTGGCCCTGGATGTCCTAAACTCTACATTCTATTGTCCCATCCCTTAAGAGTTAATACAGCCAGGTGGTGTATGCCCTTCATCCCAGCACTTGGGAGGCAGAAGCAGGCGAATCTCTGTGAACTGAGGCCAGCTGGGGCTGTGTGGAGAGATCCTGTCTCAAAATAAAAGAATTAACCCAACTGGGCCAGGAGACAGTCCTCTTCCCCAGGAAAACTGATTCACTTGCAGACCTGCTGAAGAGATGGAGAAGTAATTGGTCCCCAAAGCCCCTCCCCTGGTGAAGTTGTGGATTGAACTCCATTGCTAAGCCTGCTTGCCTTTTTTTTTTTTTTTTTGAGTTCTAAGTAAAACAAATGTAACTTTCCATTTTCCCACTTCTTGTCTCTTCTTTTACAATGGCCCAAATCCTCAACGTGATTGCGCTGATGCTCCCCCGGATCACCCCCACCTCGCCCCACCATGCCTGCTGATGCTTACAGACCGCCATTGCTGAATCTGCCTGCTCTCTTGAACCCTAACTTAAAAGGCATCTGCTTTCTCTCATCTTCTTCTCCATCTCCCTCCTCCTGGCAGATGCTGAGATTGACAGCTTGCCTGCCCCATCATTTCTCCAAGTTTCCTCCTGAGTCATTTTCGAATTCTTTTATTAATGAAACTGAGAACCCACACATGGGAAGCCTGATTCTCCAGTCACACGGTCATTTCAGATGAGATATGAGGGGGAAAGGTGAAATTTCTCAACATATATATATGTTTTGGGCTCTGAGAGTCCTTATTCAAAGGCCCCAAATGTTCTGCTAGGACCACTGACAGGTGGTGGCAGACTGGAGCCCATTCTGTCCCCCTTCCTCTGCCCCCTCCCTTCTTATGCCCATAGCCACTATCTCTGAGGGAGATTTAGAAACCCTGTGCCCTTAGCAACAGATGCAGGCCCAGACCATCACCATGGAAACTGCATCAGGACCGCATAAAGGTGGGAGGAGCTGGGAACTGGAATTTTCCACTCTTTGGATTCAGTTCTAAGCCACGACTGGCACACAGTGGTTTGTTGAGAAAATGAATGACTAAAATCTAATGCATACAGTGGGGTGTCTATCCAAACCACTTTTTAAAAAAGATTTTTTTGTTTTTATTTTGTATTTGAGTGTTTTGTTGTATGTATGTATGCATGTATATGTAGTATATGCATAGCTGGTCCCCCCATAATTCAGAGAGGGTATTTGATACTCCAGAACTAGAGCTACAGGCCATTGTGAGCCCCCATGTGTGCTGGGAAACGCAGTATCCCCTGGAAGAGCAACATGTTCTTTTAACTACTGAGCCACCTCTTCAGCCCTGACCCAACCACTTCTATCCCCTAGGATGAACCAGGTCCCTGTGATGGTACATTACACTGAACAGAGAAGTCAAGAATAACTCTAATTCACTGAATTTTGTATTATTTTATCTCTCAGTAAATTAAAAACCATAGCAACAGATAAATAAGGACTGCAGATATAGCTCAGATGGCAGAGTACTTGTCTAGCATGCATACACCCTGGGTTCAAGCCCCAGCATCACATAAACTGGGTGTGGTAGTGCACATCTGTAATCTCAGGACTCAGGAGGTAGAGGGAGGAGCTTCAGATGTTTGGGATTGTTATCAGATAGACAGTGAAGTCAACAGGCCCAGCTCCTGTGTGATGAGATTTGGAAATGGGACTTTTGGGAGATGATTGAGTCATGAGAGCAGGCCCTCAGGAGTAGGCTTAATATCTTTATGAAAGCTGTCTCCAAGAAATAAAATGTCTCTCCATCCCATGAGAACACAGTAAGAGGCAGGTGTCTGCAACGCGAAGTAACCCTCAGTAGACGGGGAGTCTGTTGCTGCTTTGATTTCAGATGTCCAGCCTTTAGAAGAGTGATAAATGTGCTCCTACCATTAAAAATATTTATTACAGCCTAGTGGTGGTGGCTCACGCCTTTAATCCTAGCACTCGGGAGGCAGAGGCAGGCGGATCTCTGTGAGTTCGAGGCCAGCCTGGTCTACAGAGTGAGCTCCAAAGCTACACAGAGAAACCCTGTCTCAAAAAAAAAAAAAAAATCAAACCAAACCAAACCAAACCAAAACATTTGTTACATTTATTGAGAGGCACATGGGAGTATACATGCCATAGCATGCGTGTGGAGGCCAGACAGTAACTTGTGGGAATCAATTCTCTTCTGCCATGTGGGTCCTAGGGACCATACTCAAGCCGTCAGGCTTGGCAGTAGGAGCCCTTTCCCTGCCCCGCTGTCCTTTTACAGTCCCTTCATTTAGAATCCCCTTTGCCTATGGGACTTTGTTATGGCACTCTGAGCAGACGAAGGGAGTGTTGTGGTCTGTCTCTGTGAGGTGGGTTGTAATTATGTCATTTACCAGGTGAGAAAATGAGGTTCAGCCTAAAGAGTCATGGTCACACGGCATGAGACTGGCCACTGCTGGGGTCAGACTCCAGGACAGTGGTGTCAATGGTAGGAAAGACATTGAAGGAGCCTTAGAGAGGACCTTCTGGAAACTCCAGTTGGGGAGAAGGGAGTGGTAGCAGCATGGGATGTAGAGTGAGCTCCAGCTAACCTCCATTAAATGCTGTCATTTGCTTCTGCTGGACCTTGGAGAAAGTTACTTCTCTCATTTCATCTCCCATTCACCCTCTTCACGCCTTAACCCCAATTCCCAGCAATTTACATATCCAAAATAGAACTTTCTAGATGCAGACAATATAAGGAGTCTTCTGTATACACACATAGGGGGCAACTCCAGAGTCTACTTTGATCAATAATAAGGAGAAACAGGATTTTTTCATCTACAGCATCCATTTACTTATCCACTCTTCCATCTACTCACCACCTGTTCTTTCATCCATCTATGTGTAGCCATCAACCTTTCATTCATCCCTCCATTCATGTGACCATTCACCATCTATCCATCCATCCATCCATCCATCCTTCCAACTAGCTAAGCATCCATCACCTGTCCACTCATCTACCCTTCAATCCACCCACCTACTCATCCATCCATCTATGTAACCATCCATCTATCCATCCACCTATCCATTTTATGATCTTTCAATCTATCCATCCTTCACATATGATCTTTCCATCCCCCCTCCATTCACGATCCTTCCATCTATCTATCTCCTCCATTCATGTTTCTTCCATCCATTCTCCATTCATAATCCTTTGATGGTAAGTTATCTATCCATCCATCTATATATTCATCTTTTATTCATGATTATTCCATCATCCATCCATCCATCCATCCATCCATCCATCCATCCATCCATCCAACCATGATTCTTCTTTCCATCTGTCCAGCCAGCTATCAAGCCAACAAAGAGAGGAAATGTTTCTCTGAGAAAGAATGAGTGCACTCACTATGTATTAATTTTTATGTAGTACATTGAAGAGCTGCAAACTTTCCTGTACTAGTCTAGATAATATTTTTAGCCTTGTGGACCATATGTTCCAATTTACAACACCACTTTGCCATTGTAGCAAGAGAAGAAAAAACGTGGTCACAGACAAAACATAAACGATGGGTGTGCCTGTGTCCCAATAAAACCGTGTTTTACAAAAACAGAGCAGGCCATCTTGCACAAGACTCTTAACCATCTGGGCTTGGATGATTCAGCCTCTAACTGGCTTCCTGAGCCAATCTCATCCATTTCTCTCTCCTACATCCTCCACTCTAGCAGGCAAGTTTCCTAACAGCTCCACAGGAGTGGTGGAAGCCATCAGCTGTAAGGTTTAAGTGTGTGCTTGTCTGTGTATGTGAGAATGTGTGTGTGGGTATTTTGGCAGGCATGTGGAGATCAGAAGACAATTGAGCTGGTCAAATCCAGCCTTGTTTCCACCATCTGCATACTGCAATGTTCCCCAGGCTAGGTGACCCACAGGCTTTCAGCCAGTTCTCTTGTCTCCACCTCTCATCTCACTGTCTGACTTTTTTTCCCCCCCATGGGTCCCAGGCGTGGATCTCAGGTAGTCAGGCTTGCACAAGTCCTTTCACCCAGGGAGCCATCTTGCCAACCTGACCTTGGGGGATCTCAGTTTTCCTTATTCCTTTTTGGGTAGAGGATAAGACATATAGTCTCTAGACTGACCTCAGTCTAGCTACATAGCAAAGGGTACCTTTGAACTCCTGGCCCTCCTGCATCTACCTTGCAGTGTGCACCGTCATCCACATTTTTTTAAAAGTTTTTAATGAAAAGAGATTGTTGAACATGCAGTAAAAGTTAAAAGAATTTCCCACTGAACATCCATATACCAACTCTCGAGTCTGCTGCCACTAACATTTTCCTTCATTTTTTTTTTAAACTTTTAATTAAATTTCAGTTATGGTGCAGCTAAGATCCCCTCAGCTCTAGGGGGGCAGAGAGCAGGCTCCTTTTCGGTACATAATGTTATTCTCCTTGTCTGGGGAAGTGTCTGGCTCCCGGAAGGGGTTCGGTCGATATTTCTGATTGAATGCGGGGGTGAGACACTGGCCTTAGGAGATATTTGGGATTGTTCTCACGTCCGCGGTGTCTGCTGAAACCAATATTCGATTTCCGCCGAGACACTGACGATGACGCATTTTGACGTGTGCGAAGTGCGCACATGATTGACCTGTGCGGGGGACTTTTGACGTCTTTTGCCATGTACCTCCCATGGGGTTCTCATCTTCTCGAGGACAGGTCCAGGAGCTCAGGCGGTTGCCATGGAAACCTCCGATGGAATCAGGGATGCGAGGGGCTGGGGGAAGATGCAGAGAGCGAGCTGCAGAGAATGGAATTTTCCAGGCCCTGCAGTAAGATGGTGGATTCAAAAATCAAAGCTTGCCTCAAGTCCTGGAACTCACCCTCTACCTGTTCAGATCCCGGGACCTTTTCAGTGTCTATCACTTCCTGAAGTCCCTTTGAGGAGTCCAGAATCCATCCATCTAATCGATCTCTTACCTCCACGGCCCCCTCCCCTCATTCCTCACTCTTGTAATACAAAATGCAAACTGTAGCTCATGACAGCTCTCATGCTCCAGACCAATTTTTTCTATTTTTTAGTGCTTGTGTGTGTGATGTATGTTTATGTACGTGCTCATGTATGAATATGTGCATATGGAAGACAAAGATTGACATGGGGTATCTTCGCCAATCACTCTCCTCCTTATTTTTTGAGAGAGTCTTTGTGCACACACACACACACACACACACACACACACACGAGTTCAGGTTTCTTTGAAGCCCAGAACAGGGTATGGGATCCCCTGGAGCTAAAATTACAGGAAGTTGTGAGCAGCTTGATGTGGGTTCTGGGAACTGAACTCGGGTCCTCTGCAAGAAGAGCAAACATTCTTAACCACTTAGCCATCTCTCCACTCCCTACTTTTTCTTTCTTTTCCTTTCCTCTTGTGAGACACGAGTCTCGTACTGTACCACAGGCTGATCTCACTCTCATGGCAATCCTTATGCTGCAGCCTCTCAAATGCTGGGAAGGGAGGTGTGAGCCACCACACCTGCCTTCTATTCGGTCGCCTAAATTTACAATTTCGTTTATCGTAGTGTACCCTTATTTGGAGGAAACACATGCTGAGGGTCCCAGTGGAGGCCTAAAACCACAGATATCACTGATACACACTAATAACACAGGAGTCTATCTAGTCGTCAAAATGGCTGCTAAATGGTAGTATATAGAGCATGGGTAACCTAGGAAAAACATTATGGACATCTCAGATGGACCAAAATGGGATGGTGCAAGAGTTACATTATTTCTACCAATAATCACCTGCACCTTAAAAATTTATGAGCTCTTTATTTCTAGAATTTTCCATTGAATGTACTTAGACTTCAGATAGTTACGGGTAATTGAAACTCCAAAAAAGGGAGAAATACAGATGGTGGCGGATGACTGTCTGATGGAGTGCAAGGGGAGTCAATATGTTATACTCACTTGCATGGCCGGGACATGACAGACCTGGGACTCAAACCCTTGTCAGTACGACCCTTAGTCTGCAGTCTTCAGGCAAGGCTTGCGTGTGCTCTGATGTCCATTCAGAGGCAGGTGCAGCTGAGGCACAAGCTATGATCTTAGACGAGGCTCAATCATTACCTGACTCCATTTTTCTTGCTATTTTTGCTGTGTGACTTTTCCTGAAGAAACACAAGAAAACACCTATTCACCCCAAATGGGGAACCAACAACAGACCCAAGAAAAGATTTCACCCAAGTGTATCTTCATGAGCCAATGATTTGATTAGGGTACCTAGGGGAGCCTGCTTGAATCTAAGGCAAGTGCACCAAGGAAAGGTCCACCCCAGCATGGCCGTTAGCTGCTAAAGCCTGCTTCCCTGGAGCTTCCTGTAGAGTCTACATCTCCACTGAAGATTCTCCCCCCCCCAAGTAGTCATTACTGCTTATATAACATGGAGGACAGGTCTTGTAACTTCCTGAGTTATCTATTCATAAATATGCAAAGTTGCTCACTTGCCCAACTATCCATATATCAATCCTTCACACATATTTTTTTGTTTTGATTTTTTGAGAGAGGGCTTCTTTGTGTAGCCCTGGCTGTCCTGGAACTCACTCTTCAGACCAGGCTGGCCACAAACTCAGAGACTCACCTGCCTCTGCCTCCTGAATGCTGGGATTAAAGATGTGTAGTACTATGTCTGGCCACACATCTATTTATTAAGCCATCAATCCATCTATCTATCCATGCATTCATTGTTCTGTCTCTCTGTTAACTCTTCCATCTGTCTTTCTATTCATCCATCCATACCATACTTCCACCCACCATGCATTCATTTATCAATTCATCAATCATCCATCCATTAACACATCTACTCATCCATCCATCTATCCATCCATCCATTCATCCATCCATCCATCCATCCATCCATCCATCCATCCATCCATCCAGCTAGCCAGCCAGCTAGCCAGCCTTCCAGCCATCTATCTACATATTTATCCATCTATCAACAGATCCATGTATCCATCTATCTATCCATTCATCCATCCACCCATGCATGCATGTATGCATGCATCCATCCATCCATCCATCTATGCATTCAAGAAAGGAAATAGATCCCAAAAAAGTGTTGTAGATAACTTCACCACACACTGTGTTTCAACCCCCTAAGTGCAATCTAAGGGGTATTACACATCCTCTGCCCAGTTCCCTCTCTGAATTCAC
>CABHPQ010159207.1:0-13890 GCA_902168405.1 Peromyscus aztecus
TAGCACCAATGTCAACTCTGACTCCAGGTGATCGAAGGTTCTCTTCTTGCCTCCAAAGACTCCTGCATACATGTGGTGAACATATACTCACATAGGTCATACATGCATACATAATCTTTTTAAATTTCCAGAAAAAAAGCGCTGAAGGTAATAATTTAGAAAGTAATCTCTATTGTAATTGCCAGATTTCACACAGTTCTCTTCCATCCATATGTTATAAATATGAAAGGTAAGTAGCAAAGATTGCAAGAAAATATTTATGAATTTATGACTGCCTTTCAGAGTCTCTTGGGGGGATGTCTTGATGTGATAATAAACTTTTGGTAGTCATTTATTTTCTCTTTGTGCATACTAGGGACAGTTTTTTTTATCTAAATACTTCCTTAGGTATTTTTAATTAAAATGAATATTAATTTTGTGCATGCTAGGTTGATCTTTTTCACATGAAATAGAGGTTACATCATTGTGCTGTGTGGAAGACGGAATCAGGAAGAGACACAGTGGGAAGCCTCAGGTCAATTTGTAGGAACATGGGCTCAAGGGTAGAAGCTTAGTTCAAGTTCCTCTTTTTTTTGGTACCTTGTCTATGACTCTTGGACTTCAGGTCCTCTGCTGCTCCCGACAGCACTGGTTGTGCCATTTACTTGGACACAAGCACGTCATGTGCTACTTTGTATTGTCAGTCATGTAAGCTGACTCAAACTTTCTGGAAGCACATTCCAAACCTTATATCAGAAAGATCAAAGAACAGGGACATTGTTATGACTCAAAATTTAGAAATTGCTTGTATATAATGTTTTAGAAAGATCAAAACAGACATACACAAACATTTTTTAAAAAATATAAAATAATGTCACTGATGTTAATATGTGCATAGAGGTTACCTAATGTCTCGGTGTAACCACAAAGGGTTGGTTGTGGCACAGAGTCTGAGAATCAAAACTGAAATGATTTGTTCATTTTTGCATGTGATAATGATTACCAGAGCCATAGCCATCAGAACTGAGTGCTAGCTACAGGCACATAAAGTTTCACAAGCCCCAGTGAACACAGATTGCTTAACACAAAGGCATTTTGCTATGCTCTGACACATAGAATGGAAAATAAAAATGATCAAGAGATCCCTCTGCTCAGCTTTTGGAGTGAGAGATCTCCGTGTCACTCTTCCTTTGATGTTGAGAATGAGGACTCTAAACCAACATGGGCTTTCTCCCTTTGCAGGCACTGCCCAAGATCATTTTCTTAAATATTCCAACTCCAACCACTAGATGTCATGCAGAGATCATAAAGTAAACTGTCTTGACTGCTCATTATATCTATCACTGCCAGTTTTGTAAGTTCAACTTTTAAGGTGGTTTGGGGAAATGTCTAATTGGTATTAACGGTGCTGATCAGTAATGATTAATCCATGCCATGTTTGCGAACACTTCTGACAAATATATAAATACTAAAATGACTCACCCCAAGTGTTGCAAAATAGTATCTCACAAACCTGAAAAGTTAATGCAGACTGAGCAGTTAAAGAATCTGAACTTTTGTCAAATTGTAATAACGTAATATTATATGGTAAGAAAAACTGCAATTCAGACAACTGGAAAAAGGGTGTTCTAGGTTTATTTTTAAAGATTTGGACTCAGGAGGCATTTGGATGAAAAATTTGTTTGGCCATGTGCTAAATGAGTAAATCTGGTATAATGCTTAAGTTCTGTGAGTAAAATCACTGTATCTAAAGTGCAGTGATTGTGAGAATTCAGGAAAGCATGGGACATAGATCATTTGGAAGAGTTTTTGAGATGTTGTAGGTTTTCAGTCAATCATGTCATTTGCTTCAGTTATGCCCTCCTCATAATAAAACTGCTGTAAAACATAACTATGGAACTAGTAGAGGAAACATAACGTAGGAATGGGAAGTGAAGGAACATTCATACACAAAATTAGAGGTGAGGTTATCCTAAAGCATTGCTAGTTCTTCAGGAAGACAGAAAAGGGGACTCTGGACCATGAGAATCTTTGGAATTACCTTGGAAGGAAGAAAGAAGTTTGAATCACTTTGATAAGTGACAAGAGATGCTTGCTGAGGTGCATTGGGGTACCTGGTTCTTTCACTCACATAGGTTATGTAGCATCAAACTTCTGCTTTTTAATACTAATTTTTAATTAGCTTACCAAGGGTCAAGTTTTCTTATGGCTTTTTCATATGTCCTAAGTTTTGAAATCGTAGATTACTAAATACAAAGTCCAGTGCCAGAAATGGGATGCCCCCCTATAAGTTTACAAGTTGTCAGATGGGAAGACCTTTGAGAACTCCGAGACAGTATAGGCAATTGTCACTGTTGTTGGCTGCCTACCAGAAGTGGATACTAACACCCTTTGGTTGAAGGCTCCACATGCATTTGTCATAGAATACAGAGAACTCAAGCTGGATCTGAGCTGGGATTTTTCTCCTTGCTGGCTAGTACTCACAGTACCAAAGGATGCTATAAAGGCTGATGGGGGAATTGCCATCCATACTTTTACCCAAGATGTGTGAAAAACAAAACGAGTCAAAAACAACAACAACAACAACAAAAATGGCATGGTGAGATAAGCCTACAGGTACAGTAGTTGGAAAAGTTTGTTATGGACTTGACTTTCTTCCTTCTGATCAGGTGGGAAGCTTGATGCACAGCAGGGAGTTGTGCCTGATAGGGCGCACTTGGTCAACAGCTTGGGTTGGGAGGTTCATAGTCTGTAGCAGAAAAACTGCTGTCATTGTTTTGCTAAATGCACACAATCTTCCCATCAAAATGCCTTGTAAATAATTATGTTTATTCCCTTAGGTCAGTGCTGCTGTCATCGTCAGCCAAAAATGCTTCTATTTCCAATGAGGAGTAGTTAACTACAGAGACCCATAACTGGTCAAAGTGCTGAGAATAAGTGAATGTTAAGGGATCACGCATAACTGGGATATCCATACCCACTCTAAGGCCCAGGGAACATTGTGTAATAGAGGGAAGGATGACTGTCAGAGCCACAAATATGGTGGATATTGTGGCACACTGTCTTCCAGGCACAACAATGGTGTCACCTTTGAACTCAGAACAGCTGTGATTAATAAACAATATTCTCATAAGAACAGAGCCCTCAATATCCTGCTATGAGAGGAGAGGCCTCCCCTACTTATAAGGCCTCATTTCCTTCTGAGGATGTATACACAGTTAGTGGTTAGCTGTGGCTGGTGTGTGTGTGGGGGGGGGAGAGATTTCTTCAGTGGCATAGCCATTAATAAGATGTCCAGGCTCCTGTAAAATCCTAATGAAATAATCTTTTCAGTACGCACACACATGCAGAGAGAGAGATTACTTAGGAAGAGAGTTATTAGGAATGAGAGGAGACCATATAGGAAAATTGGGTGTTAACATGATCAAAATGTATTGCATACATTTGTGAATGTTACAATGAAATTTGTTAGTGTATAATTGTGAATAATTAATGTTACTAAAATATAAGGAAAGAAGGCAAAGATATACTAGTATTATTTTGTTAACTGGCAGAGTATTAAACCAACTCCTAATGACCTATCATCATATCAACAGAATAGGCATTTCTCAGTCCTCATCAGAGAAACTCCTGATTGTAGTAGATGATGATCAACACAGAGACCCACAACTGACAAAGGTACAGAGGATTAGAGATTATGGACTGTCCACCTGTAAATGGAACATTTATACCACATTTCATCCTCCAAATTTTCAGGCCAACAGAGAAGCTATTGGCAAATTCTTAGCTACTGAGGAAGAATAGGTCAATTTTCTCTATGAGTATAACCCCTGGTAATTGACCACTGTCTAGTGAAAAGCAACACATCCAACAATTTTTAGGTAGCAAAAGATCGAAAAGGAAGGAAATAGATTTGATAAGAGTTAAGGGATCTTAACACATTGTAGCAAAACACATTGTATAAAATGCTCATAATTTAAAAATGTGAAATAAGATACATGGCAAATTATGAGTTTGCAGGTTAAAGGAACATTTTGCTATATGAGCAGAAAATAATAAAAGTTCATAGAGTTCTATCTAAGGAACTCAGGATTTTTTTCTCCATGCAATAATGTTTGGGCAATACTAAAACTTAGAGTCACACAATTAGATACATATTTTATAAATGTTCCTTTGGTTTCATTTTGCAGGTTGTGTTTCACAAGTTGATGTTTCTTGAGGAGCTACCTCACAGTAATGGATTATGGTATTAGAAGTTTATAGGATCCAGAGGAATAGCAAGTTTTCTTTGAGATTGTGCCTCTTAGAAATATCAGAAGCTACGTCTATAAAGTCTCACCAGTATGGCTACCTAAACATGAACTGAACAAACACAACACTAATTGACATGCTAACATGAATTGAGGAAATCTCATGAGGCCTCAATCCTACTAAAAATGATAGACAACTAGAAATGCTGCGAGTGGGAAACACACACACACACACACACACACACACACACACACACACACACATATACACACGCAAAGATTCACAAGTTGCACATAACTTTCTGGAGAATGAAATAATAGAGAACTTTTCTTCTCTATACGTCTTTTGCTTACATCAATAAATTCTTCCAAAGGCAAGTTATAAGGGGCCAGATTTTTGTTTTTGTTTTGTCACACACAGTAATGCTATACCTGAATAGTTTATTTTGAAACAATTGCATTTGGTCTTATTTTCCTGAATATTAAAAGTAATTTTTATGATGAAGTAATTTTGAAACACTTATATCTAAAATAGTATTGAGATTATAGTCTAAAAACAAATTGAACACATCATGACCATTCAGTAATTCATGAAGACATGACACATTGTAGGTTGATGATTTGGCACCTTCTGGTGTACCATACAGAATAGCACATGAACTTGTTTGAAATACAGAGTCCAGTAGGAGAACACTTATAAATATAAGTGTTAACATTCTCATTTCAGGAGGATGTTAAGCCTTCATTTGAAAGGGTCCTTATAAGTCCTGCATGTAGCCTGAAGCTTTTTATAACTTATTTAATTAACTGAATTATTTCATAAATGTGTTTATAATTACCACATTGATCATATATTTCTTAGGAATATTGTACTCATTCAAATGTACATGTTTGAATTTTAACTATTGTTAAAAAAAGATTAATATGACATTAGGAAGAAATGAATATAGAGTCAATTTTTATTTCTACAGCTAGCACAGCTTTATTTTAAATGTGAATGTTCCAACTACATGATCTCATTGCTTGTTGTCAGAATACTGCTTCATTCAAAGGCAAGTCTGTAAAAGTTTGCTCAACTTTAACAAAATCCATAGTAAATAAGCTATTTAATGCTTTTCTTCATTCAAGTTGTGTGTGTGTGTGTGTGTGTGTGTGTGTGTGTGTGTGTTTAGGTGTGGATGTTCTAATTTCAAGTGGTCTGGAAGGAGGAGTCAGTCTCATAGGCATGTCATTCCTTATGGGAGTTTTCATATACTTTGGGCTGGAGAGGAATACCTCTGCCCAAATCCTCACTTTAGCCATTTTCACACTGGTATTGTTGTGGCTGAATGACTTTCATTGTTTTATTCTTTTATTTCTCCCACATTCTTGCTCAAAAAAGGCATCTAAATTTGACTCAGGTATGTTTGTGAATAAACATCCCTCAATTTCAAGTTTTTGAAAGTTATTAGAGGCAGATCCCTCTGCTTTGTAAGTTTCCCCAATAAACCATTTACTTTGGTAAGCTCTGTGTATCTAGTTGGTGATGTTATTGTTAGGGAAAAAAATGAGAGCATTTGGTAACTATGGCAGCAGAGATGCTACAAAGGAAATATGAAGTCTTTTTCCTTGAAGAAATTAGATATTTTCCTTGACTGGTTCGCACCAATCCAAGTCTAGAGGAGTAATGGGATATTTTTTTAAGGTTCACTATTTTAGTCTTGCTCTTTTGGAAATTGTTTGAACAGTCACATCTGAAAAAATAAAATATTTGTGGTTTCAGAAATAAAATTGCTATTGTCAATTGCCAGCACATCATCCACTTTCAGATAAGCAAACACAGTTAACCCCAACTTACCTAAAAACAAAGGATGGTGATTCATAAATATGGAGTCTCTCTATTTGCCTTACTTTTTATTTTTTCACTAACATAATATTTAACATAAATATTCTGACCACATAAATTTAATGACAAAAATGTTACTTCTGGTTTTTCTTACTTCCACTCTTATTTATTACACAATAATTTATTCCTATAAACTCTTTCTCATAATGAATGACTCAGATCCTGTGTGATTGTCAATTATCATTGAAATAAAAATAATAGTTACTCTGATTTTAGAATTAACTGAAAATTGTTTATGTGTGGACTCCTAGGAAAGAATGATATCTGGGTCAACAGAACTCCATCCAAGAGCCAAAGACCACCTAACAAAAACCAAAATACCAGACATGAGAAGTCTTCTTTTTGGGTTGTGGCCAGAGAGGTCTAAGGGACCCCAAAACATACAGCCTATTTCTGTTGCCCTTAGTTACCTAGCAGTGGTGGAAAATAAGTCCTTATTATGAAGAAGACAGCATGCACTTCAGAAATAGAGCCCAGTGGCCCCTGAACTACAAAAATCCTGAATGTGCTTTCACCTTTCTTAGTACTAGAAGGCATCATGTATACTTTCAAATCAGGAAGGCAACCACCAATACCATCAGCTATCAAGCTTATGAACATCAGCAACCAGCATCCCATGATAATCTTTTGAGTGCAGTAGTGGTACATATTCTTGACAGCAACCAAATTGTACTTAAGACCTGATCAATAAGAAGGACACCATGCCTAGTTCTGGAAACATACATAACAAGTCAGTGCTAGTGAAATCATGGTTATTGGATGAGAATCCGCAATCACTAATGTACTAAACTAACATAGTCCCTAACAATAATCTATAAACATTTTTCCTTATACTCACAGGTAAGTATCACTTCACCCCTCATTAAAAGAAATATCTCTTTGCAATAGATGGAGACCATTATAGAAAACCACAACAATTTAAAGTTGTGGAGGCCAGTCCCAATAGATACAGCTGAAAGCACTTCCACACTTGAGGCTATGGGAACATTACAGAGGAGAGGCCAGAATGATTTTAAGAGCTGGAGGATCGGGGACTTTACTGTGAGATTGTGTCTCTTAGTGAGGCAAACAAGGACACCATCACACACTCCAGATTGTACAGAGAAAATCCTGTGAGGCCTCAACACTACACAAAGAAACTAAGTCAACTGAGGAAAGCTGGGAGCAGGAGAGGTGGCCCTACCCAGAGATGAGTACACCAATTGATTTTCAGGTCCCAAACAGCCAGCCCTGAAAACATACATTTTATGAACTCACCAGGTTATATTTGTTGTAATTTAAAAATGGTAGGAAGGGTCACACCGTACAACAGGGTCCATGTGGGAGGTTTTCTGGGGGGAGGGGAGAGAAGGGGCAGAGAAGGGAGCAGAGACCAGTCCCTGGGGACGAGAGTGAAGGAAGAGAAAGAGACAGGAAGTGGGCAAGACCCACCTTTCATAAGGAAAAGTAGCAAATGTGCACAGGATGTGCACTTAGTGGCTGCAGCTAAGGATATAGCCAGTACAGATGCATAGATGCTAACAATATTTGGGAATATATATGTATGTATGAATACATACATACGTATACACATACATATACCCGTTTGTGTGTGTGTGTGTGTGTGTGTGTGTGAAATAACAAAAATGAGAATGTTAATAAGTAGGATATATTCTGGCCACTAGTCTATGACAGCTTTGAATATGAGCTCAGAGAAAGAAGAAATTTACTGAAATGTGGACAACATGCAATATGACACCTGGTATAACTAGAGGTGAGAGAACAGTAGAATCAATCCAGGATCAATTTAAAAAGACATGAAAACAGGACAAAATAAATGTAGGCCAGACAGATGGTAGGTAATAACTTTCCTCAAGATGCATATAACACTATGCTACTAACAACAGTAACAAAGAACATGGTTAAATGACCCACTCATGATTTCTGAGATTGATTTTAAAATGGATTTTTTTCCACATACAAGTACATAAAGTCATGAAGATTGTATACATATAAATATATAAACATATATAACCATGTATGTCTCATGGGTATGTGTACATGTAGATGCATTGGATAACATTTTATAGGGTTTATATCTGTTATCTTACTTAAATCTTTCCATGTCACTTACGAATTATCAACACTATTGTAGAATCCGGAATCACAAGTAAACATTTGTGTACATTTCTTTACAAATAGCATATAATTAACAAAGCTAGAATTTCTGAAATCCCCCAAATATCACTGCATATCTTGGATCCAAATGTTTCAGCTTCCCACAGGCACTACAGAAAGGATGTTCAGATCTTCTATATGGAAATGAATAAAACAAGCTCTTAATAAATAAACCTCAAATTCATAATAATAGTTTATAGCCTGACTTTAAGTAAACTAATGTATCCATATAAAGTCATTATACTACCTTCTTTTGAAACTTATAATATGACATATTAAGTATCCTTTCTACCTGAGGTTGAATAAGCAGAAAAGAAACTGATGTTTAATCCATATATTAAAGGGAAGCATGTGTGGATGGTACTAAGTAACGAAGAACATGACTATTCTCTTGGTTTCATTATTTGTACTTGAGGTATAATTGGTGCCTGAGCTAAGCACAGTTTTAGGCTTGATATACATTGTAGATGACTGACCCATAGAAAAATATGACACCTTTTCTATGTTCTGTAGGTTTTATTTACCATCACTGAATTTTACTAAGATAAACCTTACCTTAAAAGGGATGTAGAGGTGCAGAAAATGTGTGAAGAAAACATGCTCCTGCTGTCTTTGGATATAGTTTGTAATCTCAAGGCTCATGTGCTGGAATCTTGATCTACCATGAATTATAGAGAGTTAGGGGACCCTTTAAAGATGATTAGAAAGTGGGTAATACATTTGGAAGAGAATAATGTATTTATCAAGAACCCAGGTTAGTTCCCACTGAGTGGGAAGTGTTAGGAGGATAGTGAGTCTGGCCTCTCAAATTCTTCTTGCTTTTTGATATGTCTTGCATACCATCCCACTGCCATGCTATCTACTGTGTTGTGATACGGCATAAGCCCTCTTCTGATATAGTTACCAAATAACAGTGCCCTGCTATGGGATGATCCTTCTGTACACTGTGAATATGTATTTCTTTCATTGGTTGATAATAAAGTTGTTTTGGCCAGGATAAAGTTAGGCATAAGAATCAAGCTAGGACTCAGGAAGAGGGATGGGCTTGGGTGAGACACCACAAGTCACCTAAGAAGCTGGATGCTGGAGGACCAGTAAGCCATGGACAATGTAGCAATAAATAGATTAATAGGAATGGGCTAATTTAAATATAAAAGCTAGTTAATAATAACTAATAAGCTTGAACCATTGACCAAACATTTATAATTAATATAAGCCTCTGTATGGTAATTTGGGAAGCGGCTACTGGGTATTTGGGAGTTGCTTGCCGGACAGAAACTTCCATTTACACTTCCCAATCAGTAAGCAGAAATACAGCCCCCCTTTTATATATATATGTAAAATCTAGCCTTGGGAACTTGGTTACAGCTATAGAAAATGAACTAAGAAATTTTTGAGACATTATAACTCTAGATTTCTCTGTGATCAAAGGCTTATATGCTATGGTATGTTGTATAAATTATAGATGACAATGTGTCATTATTATCCAAATCATACCCATTGAGCTATTTCTTTTATATGCTATACTCAGGGTATAATATCACATTCAGTTGTCATGTCTTCTGGAAGCCCATGTGTGACTATGAAGGGGGAATTTAAAACTCTTCTGAATGGGTTCTTTGTTTCTTCCCCCCATTTCTATATTTGTTCATTTATTTATTTACATCTGTGTGGGCTCATGGATATTTGTTTTATATTTTGGTTTATAAGCCAATATTACTTTATTTATTTTGCTGCTCAGTTAGGGAGTTTTGGCCACTGGGGTTTCTTTGCTGGTTTAAATTTACAGTTCCCTAGTAACAAATGAGGTTGAAGTCTTTCCATATGCATATTTCTATTTGTATATCTTTGTTGATACAGTGACTGTTCAGACCTTTTGCCAACTTTTTAATTGGGTTGTTTTCTTCTTATGTTTTCAAAATTTATTACATACTTTGAATTCAAACATTTTATCAGATTTGTCTTGAAATTATCCCAGATGGTGATTTTGCTTTGAATTATCTTAGGAGTAAAGGTTTTGATTTTAGTATCATCCCTGCTATTATTTTATTTTACAGACAATATTTTTGTGATAATATCTGGGGCCTTACTGTCAAATGTGATGGTCACATAGATTTTCTACTATATTTATAATACTGCATTGATTTTTTTTTGAGAAAGTACACAGTTTGTGTGGTATGTATATGTATATGACTCTATCTATCTGTCTATCATCTGTAAATATTCATGCTTGTAGCAAGCTTTCTTATTGGACTTTCTTGGACCACCAGCCTTCAAATAATCACACAGAGACTTACTATAATTGTGAAAGCTTGGTCTTGAGCTTAGGCTTGTCCCCAATTAGCTCTTATAACTAAAATAAGCCATATATTTAATCTACATTCTGCTACATGACTCATCTATCTCTTCTCTGTACCATATATTCATCTTGCTTCATATCTCCCTGGCATCTTTCCACCTCTCTTCTTCCCAGAGTTCTCTCTCTCCCCAGAAATCCCCCCTATTCTTTCCTGATTAGCTATCGGCCATTTGGCTCTTTATTAAACCAATCACAGTGACACATCTTCACACAGTATAAACAAATATTCTGCAACATTTCCCTCTTCTTATCTAAATAAAAAGGAAAGGGTTTAACTCTAACATAGTAAGACTATATATAACAAGAACAATTATTAGATAAGAATTATATTCACAATGTTCAGTACATGTATATTTAGCAAATTTGGAGAAAATACTCTATTATCTATCCTATCTTGCTGAGTCCAAAGTTTAAACCTAAACCACTTTCTATCATAACTTGTATTACCATCCTAAAACTATCTTTTTAGACCTTAAAGCATTTTCTTAGATAAATAATTTAAACTTTTATATATCTCAACCTTATGCATTTTCAACTTCTTTTTTGAGTTTCTTTTCTGAAACTGGTAACAAGGAAAACAGTAAAACAATAACTATATATTCTTTAACACCATAAGAAACCTGAGAAGGATATAATATTACCTAAGTAAGCAGGAAGTGAAGAGCAAGCAACTTCTAACTCTATAGAAATGACCAAAACAACTGGCTGCCTAGACAGTCCCACCAAAGTTCCTTTGCAACATTGGGGCATCCATCTTTGGCCTTCAGGCCTAGAATATCAGATATACTTTTTGTGAAGCAGGAATTTCAAAGGACTATCCTATCTTGTCTTTGTAAAGTTTAGCAGTTGCCTTTTTTTGTCCTGTTTGTCAAATTTGGACAGCATACTGCCAGCAGTGGAGGCAAGGGAAGTTTCTTGCCCAGTGGCTAACTTTGCCAGAATGAACGCAAACTCCATATGGAGGTTCTTCAATGCCCATCATACTTTTTGGAAGTAAATTGGTGTTGCCAGGAGCAGATATGTCTCACTGTCATAAAAAGCCTTATGTTATTAAACATCTTAAATATCATATTCTATAGATTTCTGAAGTGTTTGAAGACTACTTATCTATTTAAAATATCTCTATTTGACCTTGAAAACATACCTAATGTGACTATAAGTTTAATTATTATAGATGACTACTAACATGCATTTCTTAATTATCCTAAATAGTTTGTAATAATAACTTTCAAGGACTAGAAATATATATTACATTCTTAAGTGAGGTGCATTCATACAATACCTTAAATAAGAGTAGAAACATATATACACTATAACAAAAATAATCTTAAATTTGTATCATTACATAAAAATCCATATCAATGTAAAGTATTTGAGACTAATAGTTGATTTTTAATTTAAAAGTAGATTCAATAATCTACCTTTTTATCCTATCATTCCCATATCCCCATTTTTATTTTCAGAAAGAGTTCTTTGAATCCAACCTCCCTTGTTTAGTTTTCTTCCTTATCCTGACCAGTAATAATTTACAACCAACCCAATTAAATGATGAAAAACATTCATAACCCACTAAATGACCAAAAAACCCACCCACCCCAACTCTTGGGAATGTGGGTATCATGTTCTCTAGACTGCTTCTTGTTGTCTGTGGATGATGACATCTTTAGGGGACCCTGAGAAAGTCAGAATAATGGTCAATTCCTGGGAGAGCCAGCTATATTATTTTTTGTTTAGTCCCTGTGTGATGGGAAAGTGTATAGCTTATCTTAAGTCCTGGCTGGTATAGTCTGTGGAGCTGGACCATATCAGCTAGAAGCTTTGAAGTTGCTCTGGAAGAATTTTGAGGATGCTGCAACAGAGGCATCTAAGAGGCTGGATCACCTGGGCTACTTCTCTTCATTGGTGTCTGGTACCTTTTTTCTGAAAACACACAAAGTTTTAAAGGTAATATATATGTGTATTACCACAAATATGGAATGTGTTGTATGCCCAAGTCAGCAAAAGATTTTTTTTGTTTTATATTTGAGCAAGTAAATCCTTTTGACTACATACTCAAATTGTAATACAAATCTCTATCCATGCCATATGAAAGGATGGCATGTAATATTAAGTCATGAGAACTCTGTAGCTAACAAGATTTATCATGTCTTATCCAGTCTCAGAACTGTTCCCAAGTCAAGGGATGAGCACATATATCACCTGTCTTGTAATTTTTCTTGTTTTTTTTTTCTTCATGCCTGTAGCCAAGATTTTCAGGAGGTCTCCCCCAGTCAAATCTGGTCTTTATTAATTTTGAGGAAATCCATAGCTTAGCTTTTTGTTTCTTGTGGGAACAAAAGCAAAACCTTTTTACCCAATGCAACACATTTTCTCATTTCTATTCTTAAAACATTCTTAAGACATGCAAGGTGTTTAATTTAGCAGTTTCCATAATCCAACAACTCTCTGCAGCTACTGATCTGTTCATTAGCATTTAAAAAAATTAAAGTCAAATCACAATACAGGATCCAGACACCCTGTGTATTTCCCTTGTTTACTTGACTTTTCCCTTTTATATTATTTTACTCTCTCTTTAAAGGCTTTATTATTTTCAAACTACTTTTTACTGATTGTCTATACCTGTAGCTGGAAATTTCCCTGTGCCCCATCTGTTCCCACAGCCACTCAGTTCCAAGTAAACTCACAGACACTTATATTAACTACAAACTGTATAGCCTATGGCTCAGGCTCATTATTAACTAGCTCTTATAACTTAATTAAACCCATTTCTATTAATCTATGTTTTGCCACATGGCTTCGTGGCATTACCTGTTCTCTCACATCTTGCTTCTCCTGGTGACGGCTCACAACATCTGCCCTGACTCTGCCTTTCTCCTCTCTTTATCTCTCTTTGATTTCCCACCTGGCTCCATTCTTCCCTGCCATAGGCCAATACAGCTTTATTTATTAACCAATGGGAGCAACACTTATTCACAGCATACAGAAAGACATCCCACAGCATATACTCACTTTTGTTTTTCTTCTGCACTGAAGCACATTTAAATATATGTACCTGTTTAAAGGTCTTCTGGGTTGAGACCTGACTTTCTGCATGTCTGCAGCCTTCTCTGACCATATGAAACAAATTTTAAACTGTTAGGTGGTGGCTAGTCCCTCTGCCACTTGGCTCTGGCAGCTGGCTCTGACCCCTTCCCCTTTCCCTGAGAGCCTAGCCTGATGCCAGCAGGTAGGTACTGTCAGGAGCCTTTTTTTTTTTTTTT